>NMRB01004178.1:6457-17808 GCA_002633025.1 Notospermus geniculatus
TTGCGGGAATGGGAATTTAATTGTTGATAACTTGTCGTTGTAAACAAAATTCAATTTGAAGCTCATTCAATGGCAAAAAGTTATGGTATAAAACATGAACGTTATTACAATTCTTTAGGGCACAAAAATCGATGACGTAAAACACATAAATTTCACTTAAAACCTTTCACTGAAAAACACTGCTTCGTCAAAATGACGAACTTAGGTTCGTTTTCCATTATCACCAAACTGAGTATCTAATTCGTCAAAATGACAAGTCCACGTTCGTCATTTTGACGAACCCTTGACGAACATAAACAAGGGTTCATCAAAATGACGAACGTGGACTTGTTGTCTTCCCAAACTCGTGTTTATGTTCGTCAAGGGTTCGTCAAAATGACGAACGCACAGACTTGTCATTTTGACGAATTTAGACACTAGTACTCAGTTTGGTGACACTGGAAAACGAACCTAAGTTTGTCATTTTGATGAAGCAGAGTTTTTCATGTTCCAGTCGCAAAAAGTGATGACGTAGGACACAACAGTTCCGCTGAATGTATCTTAAAATCATCGAATTGAGCCGCCCTCTCTCTCTCTCATGGTAAACAGGTGTGATAGAATCTATGCCCCCGTCTTACGTTTTCACTGGACCACTCTGACAGACAGTCCCCCCAAAGCAATCTTGGACATTCCCGACACCACAACACCCATAATGACCTCCTTATACCTGTCCTTTCGCTATCATATTTTTTGTACGAATGCCTGGCAAATATCACTCCATAATTTCTAGCTTCAAATCCATCATGATCATTGGCCATTATGCCACCAATGTCAACACCACAATCAGTGGTAGCCTAATGGGATTCTGCTATCCATCCGTGCTACTGTATTTTCGCAATTGGCACCGCAGCAATTGGCGAAAAATGACAATTTTCTGCTCCCTGCCTCCCTGAAGAAAGACCTGTGGCCGTATTTAATATTGTTTTACCCGCATGGACGCCAAACTCGACGTGTCGCGTAATTGCATTTTCATGGAGAAATAGCCAGTCGAATGTTACAGGCGATTGAAGGTAATTTATACAGAATCTAATTAACTGACAATGTTGGGTTTTGCAGCCAACGTTTATCAAGTTTGCAGTTATGTAAATTGTACCTTAATGTCTGCCAGGACTGACGTGGGGTAAGAGAATACCGGAGGGGTCTGAAATTTGGTCGCTGTAATGTGAACTCATTAAGACAGACGTTGGGCGGCGCTGCTCAGAATGATCTCGAGTCGTAGCTAAGAAAGACGTTGGGCGGCGCTACAGTCGTCAGAATGATCTGGAGTCGTAGCTAAGAAAGACGTTGGGCGGCGCTGCAGTCGTCGGGACGACCTCGAGTCGTAGCTAAGAAAGACGTTAGCGCGGCGCTGCAATCGCTAAGACGATCTGGAGTCGCAGCAGAGTCGCAACAGTTTTTAACTTGCCAAAATCACATACGACTCCAGATAATTATGACGCCTGCAGCGCCGCCGAAAATCTTTCTTACCTACGACTCGAGATCATCGTGACGACTACAGCGCCACCCAACGTCTTTTACAGCTACGACTCGAGATCATCCCGGCGACTACAGCGCCGCCTAACGGCTTTCTTAGCTATGACCAGAGATCACATCGGTACAATGACGAGACATTCAGAATAATGACGAGTTTAAAGGGCGTTTTTTGCGGTTTTACCGCCCATAGATAGACAGGGTCACCATGCAAACATTCCGCACGAACCAAATAAATGTCTGTCTTCGTTTACTTTGCGACCAGAACATTCTCGTTACCCGGCTCAAGCAGCTACGACGCTTGTAATGATCGCTAATGTCGTCAGCCGACCGTGATTATATAAAGATTCGCACACTGTACCAGGGAGGGGGCTGCCGATGGCCCTTGTCATTGTAGGATATTGTTTTTGCCGCTTTCTATGACGGCATAAAATATGTCAAGATCTCATTTCTTGCCAGCTAACGATGTGATTGATTACTAAATGTTCGCCTGCAGGGTGCCTTTCGCTACTTTTGCCCGAGGCTAACTCAATATATTTGGCATCAGTTAAGTCGTCTGGATGGTGTAGTTGCACACTCCAGGTAAACTATCACTACGATGGCGGGTTCAACCCCGGTTATATCTTCTACCGTGTCTTCACTTGCCCCTAACCATGGCCATAGCATACTTGGCATAAGCTCTGTAAGTCGTTTGGATAGCGTAGTGGCACACTCCACGCAGAACCATCCTCCCATAGGAGGGCTTTGGTCTCGTTTCTCTTCATACACTCGCACACAAAGCGCTGCTGAAATTGGGCCTCCCAGGCAAGCATGAGGCGGTCAGAAAACCATTGCCCAATCAGAATGCAGCATTTTAAGGGTGTGAATACTAAATAATTATGACTCATATAAACAATCAAAAATAATAAGAATCTTTCTGATATCTACAGAGAATCAATGTGATAAAATTTACTAATAGCCAGTTTTGAAAAGACCTTAAGTGGTTTGCGAAATACAAAACTCACGCCCAGTGGGATTCGAATAGGAGCAGTGAGTTGACCAATAGGTGTCACTACGGACCAATTCAATGCATATAGCGGACCCATTCATTCTTGATCGAGCACCAATCACGTGGATTTTCCTGTTTATTGGACCGCTAGAATTTTGCTGCCATCTTTTGGCAATACGCGCGGCTGACTGCTCCTATTGTCATGGAGACTACACCATTCTGACTATGCTTCACAGATTGAGTCATAGAGCGGAAAAAACCCAGCATCACCAGGAATACGATGCATCCCCACAATATCCCAGCTTCCGCTGTGGTTCGCCTTCTTTCATCCGCAATAAAAGCGGCTACTGTCGATTTTTTTTACGTTCAGCATTAATAGAAAATCCTGCCTTATTTCTGGTTTACCACGATAAGCAGATTCTGGCTGTAACCATGCGCCGAAGCCAGATAAGCTCATGATAAAAACCTGCCTAGCTACATCAGCAACTTTGCGGTTTCCGACACAAGATATGAATGGAGCGTTGCTTCTGTGGGTAGTTGGTATCTCGTTTGAGATGAGCAGGGAAATACACGTATCTCTGCTTGATTCAGCAAATATTCCAAGTGTAATGTTTTATAGTGTTCCCTATGTCTCAGTGTTTCCGTACAAAACACAGCCACAGAGGCCGAGACTTTCAATAGGGGAACACAGAAAAATATGTCCCTCTTATTTCACAAGGCCGATTTCACAAAGGGTGTTTAAGACTTAGAAGCGTGTAACTTCGTCAAATGCATGGTGGAAGTGTGTGCATTTAGTGAAGTTACACGCGTCTAAGTCTTAAACGCCCTTTGTGAAATCGGCCCACAGTGTTTCTCGTACAATGAGGGGGGACACTGACATACGGAAACAACGACAGATGTTACACCGCCACTGCAGGACGGCGTGCATGAATATTTGATGTCGACAACAATAACAACAATAATGATGTGCCTCTATATAGGTTCTTCACGTGGCGTGACATTTCCATGACGACACGATGCCGCCATATTTGCCTTCAAAATGTCAAGCGACGTCACGGCATGAACACAGATTCTGATGTCAAAACGTCATGACGTGACAGTCGTCGCCGGCCATTTGACGGCCAACATGGCCGATTCTTTTTAGTCACGTGACCGCTGTGACGTAAGTGAAGAACTTCTATAGCGCTTTTCATTAACGAAAAGATAAGTCCTTAGCGCTTCACATTATTACCCCGTCTCTCCAGAAAAAAGACCTTTTTGGGGAACTCAAGGAGCAGCTCATTCAGCGCATCACTTGATCCTTTCAGACCAGTTGTACGTACAAGTCGTGACTCGGCCAGGAATCGAACCAGCGGCCTCTCAGAGCGCTTCACATAACTACCCCAGTCTCTGCAGAACTTACTGGGAAACTCAAGGAGCTCATTCAGCGCATCACTTGACCCTCTCAGACTGGTTGTGAATGCAAAGTGGCGATTTGGCTGGGAATCGAACCCGCGACATCTCCGCTCCAGCCCAACACTCAACCTCTAACCACCGCGCTCCATAAATCCTAGTGAAGTGAAGACTATACAATGGCTAAAACACGGTTTCATAATTGGTTTCTCTCAAAACCTAATAATTAACATACCCTGCGAATTATCTACATTGATCGCTGAGTTACTAAGGTGATATTTTCATGATGAATTGATAAAGTTATTGACGCAGACAGGGACGTCGCATCGGAAAATAGATCAATGTAGCTAACATATGTCACTAATCGAGCGTTGGCTGATGTCTAAATTGAAAAAAAAATTGTCGGCTAAGTTCAAAATGAAAGATTTTACTTAAAAGTCCCTTGACGATTTATGACATGAACGGCGGGGCAATAGTATAGGGAGCTTTCGCAAAGCCCCCGAAACGCCAACGCAAACGTCTGTCCTTTTGTTCGGTGCTCTCTTCGTGGCATCGAACAATGGGTTTGGCGTTCGCGTTGGCGTTTCGGGGGCTTTGCGAAAACTCGCTATTATTTCATGCCCCGAAGGCGTAGAAAATACCTACTCCAGTTTTCTACCCAAGCGTCGAGGAGGAAAATTTTCCTAACCTCGGGGGGGGGGGGGCACTGACCGCTCCAAACACGGGCCTTAATGTTGATTGTTTCTGGTTGTACTTTAGTGGTTGAAATCGACGAAGTGCAGGATAAACTGACGACAATAACACCTGTGAACCAGACCCCACACTGTGCATTCCACGCACCACAAGCTTTACATCCAAAGTTCCAAATCAAACGTCGAATTTTTACAAATCTAACATTTTAGTAAGATTATTCGCGGTGCAGTTAGTTTTAACGTATAACACCTGTAGCCAGAGAGACTGCTGATACGGATGGCTGCCCTTCATAACGTAAAACAACCTCAGATGTTCAGTCGGTGATTGAAACTCCAGCATCAGTTTACGCTAAGTGCATTTTGCATTTCCATCATCCGATAGGCACTCAGATTCTAAAGGATCAATTTCCGACCGCAGAATCTTCAGTTGCTGTAAGCATACAGATGGAATTTTGAACGTTCTCGAAGCAGTAGTACAGATAGGGACGTTTAGATACACAATGAGAGCGACACCAAATCGTTGCCATTCAAACATGGGATGGACCCTTGCTAGCCTCGTGGTTAACACTTCTGCTTTATATCTATCCTAATTAGCTACACCTATGATAAAAATTTGGAGATGATCCAGTCATTAGTTCAGGAGTTATTGCACTTTTTGTGTTTTTGGTTTTGGCCACCTGGTTGCCAAGTTAAGAGTCGAACCGGACCGAAACTTGGTGTCATAGGTCATCTGACCTAGGGATATATACATCTATGTAACAAGTTTCAGGTCAATAGCCTAGCTGTTACGAAACGTGCCCTGCCAACGGACAACGGACGACGCACCATCGTAAGAGCTCACACCAGGTGAGCTAAAAACCTGGATGTTGTATAAAGATGTAACACTTTTGATCAAAGAAAGTGTTTCATAAACAACATCCTATTAATTAGGGCCTATTCCTTTACATACATGTGTACAACTTTTAATATTAGAAGGCTGGATGAAGGAGTATGTTGGTTAAAAGTAAATTTTAAAAAAATATGTCTGTGTTTTGAAACTTGTACAACCCACGAATAAAAAGTGTTACATAATATTAGAATCGGAGTTTTTGTAAGATGAGACAGTCCCTTTAAAAATAATCACGGGTATTTTCGCGGGCCACGAAAATCATTGTTTATTTATATTTTGTTTGTTTATGTCCAGTCTTTCTTGTCTTACGAGTAATTTGTTGGTGGCATGTCCCTCTAGAAATTCTTTTGATACCGAAAGTATTAAATTCAGTGGGTTGGCATGTCCGAAAAGTCCAAAATAATATAATGTAAACATCTACAGTATGTTTACAAACATTGAATGTAAACAATGAAGTCGTGATACATTATCTTTAACGGAGCCCGAGGTCAATGAACTGATGCAGTAACGATTTGGAACAAACATCAGACACGTCGCTCCCGGGGCGCCGTCAATTCCTCACCGTCTTCTGCCTAATGAGCTCATACCGTTGATTGAATTTCTTTGATACGTTTTTAGTTCCTCTGCAGCTGTAAATTTCCAATTGGAAATCAGGAAAAAATGAGGCGCGTAGCTGAATGAGGGAGAGGCGTAGTAAATTGTGTTATGAACGAGCAGGGAGCAATATAATTCATGCGCACACAAATTGATATGATAATGGGCATGGACTACTTCAGGTATATTTAGGTCTAGTTTCAGAATTAAATGGCAAATAACGTTGGCTTGACTTTCGACGTCATAGATTTAACTGAGTTGTTCGTCAGCGCCACGTCACGGAGTAGTTCCGCTGGTTCATCATTCGCACTGAGGAAACCAGAGTATTTTGTAGAAAACATAGGCTCAGCTAGAGATGGACTCAGCTACATAGGCTAAGCCACATTGGCTCAGCCATGAAGGAGCTACATAGGCTCAGCCACGTACCACTAGGCTCAGCTACATCGGCTTAGTCACACACTAGAAGGCGCAGCTACATAGGGTCAGCCACAAAGGATCACCTTCATTGGCTCAGTCAAACATGCTCAGCCACATAGGCTCAGCCACAAAGGATCAGCTACGTAGGCTCAGAAGAAGACTCATCACAATGGCTTAGCTAGGTAAGCCACATAGGCTGAACTACATAAGCTCAGCCAAATAAGCATAGCCACATAGGCTCAGACACGTACGCTCACTGAGCTGTCTGAGCCCAGGTGGCTGTAGTCTCTTGTAGCTGAGCGGCTCAGCTACAAGGGACTCAGCTGCAGAGCTACACACTCAGCTACAGAGGTTCAGACTTTCAGTCACACAGGTTCAGCACATTCTTGCATGATATTTAGAAACTATTATAAAAAAATTGCGGTGTGAATCAGGCTTAAAACGTGAGAGGGGAATTTGTGCAGAAATGCTTAGTATCATACGGGCATTCCACGAGAGAATGGAATGCTGTAAGCCGCCAAGGTAAACAAGTCATTGAAACACCTCTGACGAAGCATGTGCACATAAACACAAGCTATGCAGCCAATAGGCATTTTGCTAGGATTCTAAATATTTAGTGCTGGCCAGCTGCACTTGATCGTAGTTTAGGGATGGTATCGGTTACTGTTTGGATGAGTTGTTGGCCAAATCAGTTATCTAAACTATCTAAACAAGAACAGGTATTACAGATAGGCCTACTAGAAAGTACAGGCGAACCGTTCCTTTCTACAGCGAGTCCCAGAAAGAACGGGGGATTAAAATCTGTATGAAAAGCAGTAGTTGGCCCTCGGAGGGTTAATAAAAAATATGAATCATCACCGCTCTTCTCGTAGCTGTTACCTTCGTCACAGAAGCCGGAAGTCCCCGTGTTTTTGTTAGTTCGTAGCACGGCGACAGATGGCGCACCCATTTAGTGACGTCGTTTTCGCGCCTCCAACAATGTGTGCCAATACAGAAATGAACAAAGACTTTTTGTAAATTGGTCATTTCCTCCAGGGCTACTAATGAGGCTAACTCAGCCCTGGAGAATTGTTTACGCATGTATTATAATTATTTATCTCTTTTTGGAATTAATAAAATATATCAAACAAACACCACCGTGGAGAATCAGCAGCAACCTCGCCGATTTTTTCCCCGTGGCAGCCGCACTCGCCGATCCGCCTTTCACTCCTCACCGATTCAAAATGGCCGATCAGTTCGTTCTTGGAGAAGAGGACCATAAAGACAGGTAAAAATATGATGATTAAACTATTCTATTCGAGTCGAGACATCGACGAGGCTATTTCTACGATACCAAGGATTCGATTGATGTATATTTTGTCTTGATATGTGGTCTAGCAGTGAAGTTTGAAGCAAAAAAGTTGCGAAAACGGCACGCGATATGTACATTTCGCCACCAAAACGCCGGCTTCTTGCCTGGTTTTCTGGCAATATTCAGCCTTACAACTGCCTAATTATAAATTAATACTGCTTAAGAGAAAGAAAAACACGGCTTTTACGAAATGAGGCCGTTGATTTATATTGAGATTTGCCAATAACGCCACGCCAGGCGAGGAAATATTCGGTAGCAACCTCGCCGATCTGGCACAGGCTTTATACCGATTTGTGGACTGGTTCATGTTTTGTTTCCATTGCAGCCAAGATGAAAACAACTAAGAAACCTGGAATGAATCAACCACGTCGACAATGGTCTCTGATGTGGAACCGCTCTAGTGTTCTATGACTGAGCCACCAGTAGGTTCTCCGTCACAGGGTCAGGGGTCATCAAGTTGTGAGGATGACTCTGATCCACATCCACATCCACAGCAACAACTGCCAAGCCACACACATTGACACAGGTGTAATGTGTGCGACAAGACGTTTAGACACAAGTCGAATCTAACAAGGCACATGAAGTTTCATTCTGGAGAGACTGTTCAGTGTTCTAGTCTTTTGTACCAATAATCTCTGTGATTTAATAAAGTTTCCAATTTTTTTTATCTGTGAGTTACCGGTATTGTTAGAGGAGATGAGTCCATTTTTAGAATTGGAGAAGGCATCCCAGGGAATTGTGTCTTAGCTGTTGGCAGCAAGGCATCATGCTGCCACAGGACAAGAGCCTTTGTTCGCCTTGGCATCACCCTATTGACTGCATCTCCCACCAATGACCAAGCTATTGATGGGATGCAGTTTCTGTGTGCTTCCCACCACAAAAGATGTCCTCGACCAGTCTCTAAAGAGGACCTTTAGGATGTGGAGAAGGCAAATTGAAGACGTCCTGGTGAATCCAGCAGTTTTGTTAAAACAGGGTTTGACACTATCCTGTGCCAGTGGGACACGTGGTACTTCATGCATACCCTTGTTCACAGTTGAGGAGATCAGCTTCAGAGGCCAGCATACACCCAACAGAAGCGAATACACATCTTTTGCTTATTTAATATATCAATTATATTTTTTATCAAAATTTGATCACATGTTGCTGTCATAAACGTACAAAAATTGTTATCAGAAGACAGATACAGGGGCCTACACCATAACAGTGCCTCGTCCAGGTACACCACTCATAATAGGCCTACATGTAGGTAGTACATGTATAGGGATTCACTAACCAAGATTGTCCATTATAGGCCTACATTATTATAATGCAAATTAAAGCCTTTTTCACAAAACACAGAACATAACTGAATGAATTTTGTGTGTCAGCAGTCCCAAAGACACAGAAATAATCGCAGTTATCTATATCCAGAAGCATCAGACAGTCCGGTCAGCAGTAATAGTAACCTAAATCAGCTTGGTATGACTCCTGTAAGAATACCAGTCCACAACCACAAAACAGTCAATCATCCAATACGTCTACCCCAACCTGGTGGTTGCCAGCATCCTACTGTCATCCCTCTTGTGGTCCGGACCATGCACACCACGGCTGGGTGCATCAGGATTTGAAACATCACTACGTTTCTTCACACCTTTAGTTCTTCTACTCTCTTCTGTTAATATCAAAGAAGTGGTCACTGAAATTCAAGCGAAATGATTACGTAATGGACATAGACACAATACTTAAGTGTAGATATGGAAGTAGGCCCTACATTTTACCATTTTCAAAAATCGGCATGGTTCTCAATTTGTTCCATCAAACAAAAATAGGCCTACTCTGTAGGCCTAACGCATTTTCTGCACACTTTTGTATCTTCACGTGTCGCCAGTGAGGTTGCTGCTGAGTCCACAAATCGGTATAAAGCCTGTGCCAGATCGGCGAGGTTGCTACCGAATATTTCCTCGCCTGGCGTGGCGTTATTGGCAAATCTCAATATAAATCAACGGCCTCATTTCGTAAAAGCCGTGTTTTTCTTTCTCTTAAGCAGTATTAATTTATAATTAGGCAGTTGTAAGGCTGAATATTGCCAGAAAACCAGGCAAGAACCCGGCGTTTCGGTGGAGAAATGTACATATCGCGTGCCGTTGTCGCAACTTTTTTGCTTCAAACTTCACTGCTAGACCACATATCAAGACAAAATATACATCAATCGAATCCTTGGTATCGTAGAAATAGCCTCGTCGATGTCTCGACTCGAATAGAATAGTTTAATCATCATATTTTTACCTGTCTTTATGGTCATCTTCTCCAAGATCGAACTGATCGGCCATTTTGAATCGGTGAGGAGTGAAAGGCGGATCGGCGAGTGCGGCTGCCACGGGGAAAAAATCGGCGAGGTTGCTGCTGATTCTCCACGGTGAACACGGGTCTGGAAAAACACGGGTATTTTCAACAATTGAAACCGTAGCTATCATGTTCATCAGCCAAGTGGTTGTAGACCAGACTTGGTTGTAACATTCAAGCGTAACATCTATCAGAACTTGGCGACATAAGCGAGGCTTTACAGTTCTCACCATATGACGTCAGAAGCTTAATACCATTCAATGGCCGACGGATCGCTAAGCTGGTCAAGAGGCCAGAAGTTTTGGTAAAATAACTCAGCCAAATCTTGAAATCTAACAGAAACCCTGTCACATACGTATTCATTGGAAAATACACTCTGAGAGTTTCCAATGAATACCTCCTATATGATGAGCTCTAAGTACCTATAACCTACGGACCTTTTAACATATTTTTTTTCACTTGCTATTGGCATGGAGGTGTTCAGTCAGGTGTCTCTGCATTTTTGCCGAGACCAAAAAACGATGGCTGCTACTGCTAGAGAAACTGGTAAACGGTATATATTACATGTATATACTGTTTAGATTATCAGAATTACGTTTTTTTCCTGTTCAATGCATGTTGAATCAACTTACGTAGATTGTGCATTGAATACTGGCCTTGGTCGTGTATAGAGTCGTGTCTTGGTCGTGTGCAGGGGCTCATTGTGACGTCACTTTTGACCAGCGGTCCACCATGCTGACGCCGACGACAAAGTGCAACACGTGGGTCGACGACGTCATTTGCCGTCCAATAAGGTGGGTTTATACTGATCACATGACCCGATGACGTCGCATGCATTCTCTATATACCCCAATAAAATTCTCCCTGCGTTCTTGATTTTGATGGCCCTCTTAAATGATTCTAGAATATCGACCCTGTCAGCCCCAATTAAATCCCTGCTCTCACGATAAGTTGAAAGCCAATCAAATGATGAAGTAGAGTCCGCGTAAACGCAGTTGGTGAAATGGACATCGCTTAATGGAGGACTAAAAAAACTTATCAATAATTGAAGCTACTTGGAATTTTGAGACACTTAATTAATGTTCGTGCAGAACTTTTCAATTAACGAAAAACGATTGAATTTTTTTGGCACAAGAGTGATTCAGAAATCCGAATGACATGAATGAACGTAGTGTCGGATGGGGGGGGGGGGGG
>NMRB01004178.1:17825-30940 GCA_002633025.1 Notospermus geniculatus
GGCAGCTGGCTTAAGTCCCCCTCCCCCCATGGCAGCAGAATTATGGTTTTTCGCCCCAGGTGCCTGGAAAATACATATTAGACATCCCGTTTTTGAAATTTTTCCGGGAATCCAGGATCCGCCCCTGGAACTTGTAGTATGAGTAGGTACACTGTTACTTCCAGCACGTGCATAATATAAAGTATGTACTCATATGTCTGCACGTTTCAATGCAACTTCAATGCATTTTGCAAATAACCATGTAGGCCTATACATGGTTTGCAGTCGGAGATACAGTACGTGAACTTAATTCGAGAGCTGAACAATTCGCCCCGTTAACGTTGACACTAACGCTAACGCTTTTTCTGCCGTACATTTGCAATGTAAAAAATAACGTTAACGTTAGTGTTAACGTTAGCGGACGATCTCTTTAACCTTCTATTCGCTACAGTACTTTACGGTAACGTACAGGTTCGTTTTCCTAACGTCTCTATATATTTCTTTTACATGTACCATGACATGCAACAGAGACCTGAACTTCACAAATTCATGTTACGAAAACAGGCAAAGGAATCGCTGTAAATCGCAGCCACCAAAAAAAATTAAAATCGTACCACCACACTAAAGACTGTTCATTTTCGTCAGTTGAGGAATCTGAGTTGTGATCCTTGAGAAAATGGAGAAAGCTATGAAGCTGCAAATTGCAGCGATTATTCTGTACAGCACAACAAATAATCCCACTTGCAATTTCCAAGTGCATATTTTTTTCCATTTTCCCAAGGATCACAACTCAGATTCCTCAAGTGACGAAAATGAGCAGCCCCTTTAAAAATCACACAAATACAAAATTCTGAAGTTAACGAAAGTGATGGCTCATTTTTGCTGAAAAACTAAGGCAAACATGATGCAGAACGCCTCCAGCCTCCAGTAGAGACTCCTGCAACATCTGTGCATCATATCTTGCAACATCAAGAAATGATTCGCCTGCGTTGAGACATAAATTTTGATGAAAAATATTCACTTAATTAACGCACACACTAAAGACAGGTGCAACAGTCTTGCTACCAATGTTAGGAAGAATAAAAGCACCTACCTTTTCTGTAAATCCCATAATATCCGTTAAGCCATGAGACCTCACTGAAATGTATCCTCACTGCAGCGATGAACACTCGATACTGAGAGTCAGGCAGGTGCTACAGGCGAGCCTAGCCATCATATGCCATGGTTCACTGCTGAAATTGACAAGACGTCAATAGGGTGCGTCACTGATCGAGAAGGAAGGATCTGTTTATGAGAGAGTCATCGGTTGTCAATGGGAAATTGAAAAGCTATTGTTGACTGATGCTGGGGTGTTTGTAGCTTACCGTAAATTATTGTTGCCCATTCCATCCAAGTCTATGGTGGAGAATGTACGCGCACGTTGTTCATTGCATGGAATTTCCCCTGTGTCGTGTAGGCGTAGGCCTACCATGGTTGTGTCGTGTAGGCGTAGGCCTACCATGGTTGTGCACGCAGACCGGCGGTAGGCCTCTGTGAAGTAGTAAAGGAAAGGCTTGATTAATGCCCCAATCACACTGAGCTAGTTCTCAGTACGTTCTGAAGTAGTTCTCAAAACGTCCTGCCCCGTCCTAAAAAAATCGTAAAACGGGCTAGAACGTGTAACCCTTGGGCAAATAATGCTTCGATGTTCTGGAGCACCCTTCTCGTCCATGAAGTTCGTAAAATCAATGGCGGATCAATGGCTATAGAAGCCAATCGCAAGAGATAAGGACGGTTTTTCCTGGGAACAACATTCGTTTCTTTTCACACCGACTGAACCACAGGGCCTTATGCCCAGACCACCTGTCACTATCATAGCTACATCAGTATCTACTGAAAGCCCGTTAAGCTCCTTGAAAGGATTCCCGTGTCTCTGCCAGTGACAACCCAATAATGTATCGAGAGGTTAGCAAGCGATGCGTCGCCAATTGCTTCGTTAGGATGTCAATATGATCGCGGTGGGGCGCCAATTTCCTCCGAATGCATGGATTTCCATTTGATGAAACATTCTTAACATCCGACGAGCGGAAACCGAGGCCGACCATGATGATATCTTAACTGTAGACAGGTTTAAAGATAATGTATCACGGATATTTTCGCGGGCCACGAAATTCATTGTTTATTTACATTTTGTTTATGTCCAGGCGTTCGTTGTCTTGTGAGTAAATTACATTTTGGTGGCATGCCCCTCTAGAAATTCGGTTGATTACAAAAGTATTCGTTTTGGTGGGTCGGCATGTCCAAAAAGTCCAAAATAACATACCGGTAATGTAAACGTCCATGTTTACAAACATTGAATGTAAACAATGAAGTCGTGATAGCCGTATGCACCAAGGAAGATTATCTTGAACTCAGGTTGAGCCACAACTTTTCCATTGGCTGGTATTTATAAAAGTTAGCAAATGCTTTTCCTTAAGATTTGCACAGCGAGGTCCAATGTAAATGTACATTGTACTACAAAACTTGAAGGAAAAGCATTTGCTAGCTTTTATAAATATCACCCATTGGCACATCATGCCTTGGCAAACCTGAACAATTGAAAAGTTGTGTCTCAACCTGAGTTCAAGATAATCTTCGTCAGTGCATTTAGCAATGGATGCAGAATCGTTCTAGAAGAAGAAAGAAAAGGTATCCCGATTCGGGCAGAGGTTCGAGCTCCAGACGCTAGGCTATTTTTAACTATTGTCCTGGTGCGAAACTGACAACGTCCTCTGTGTTATTACAGCAGGGGTTTTTCACAACGGGGATTCACCGTACAACGGAAAGAATCCTCGCTAAAGCCCCCGTCACATATCCACTCCGGTGCCCGTACGGCGAGTAAAAACAGACATTTTGGCCAATTTCTAAGGTGCCCAGTTTGATCCAGTCTAATTTCCGCTTATCTAATGAGGCGATATTCGGCATAATTCATCTCAGATCCGAGGTTCAGCCTCTTAAATCCACGGCAAGCCGCTGGGTGGGGAAAATCGTACGGGGCCCGGCGGATTTGTGACGTAGGCTTAAACGTTGTTGAAGGCCTAACCGGTTTGTAAGAACATCATGCCGTGTGTTTCTTTACACTGATACTTGAACATCACTGCAGCCGTACTCTAACTCAAATACACACTTGACTTTTTTCACGCACCTCTCAGAATGACTGAGTGTAAAGAGATCATTTTACAATGGTTTATTGCTGTTTCCCGCAAGACGTAGGCCTAGTAGACCAATTTGTGATCTGATCTCATCTGCTTCGATTACAAATGGATGGACTCTTGAAGGTGAAAAGTAAAGATTTCATTTTTACAGGTAAACTTCAAAACAACTGGAAACTGTGGATAAATACTGAATTTTACTGGGGTAGGGATACGGCACAGATATTAGTGGAACGCCATTATCGGTAACTTACAAATTCGTCCACGCTAGGAGCATTCAACCACGCTTATCATCAAAGTACGGCAGCAACGTTCAAGCGGATCAATAAACAATATAAAATTATGTAACATAGAGTGGAACCTCCCTTAACGGACACCTCTGCCAGGAGGACACCTCTCTATTAAGGACACCAAAGTTCAGTCCCAAACTGGTCATTTCTATTCATTTATCCTCTGTAATCAGGACACCTCTCAATTAAGGACAGCAACTAACAGTCCCGAAAGGTGTGCTTAATAGAGAGGTTCTACTGTAGACTGTCACACACTGGAACCATTTGAGATAAATTGATATACGGTGTCTCCTTTCAATTTCATCATCGCGAAAACATGTGCAAAAACTTGATACGTTAGCTCAGATAGCTACGGGAAAGCAACCCACCTTGTTCTTCTAGCCTGTTCTAAATTGCACAAGAAAGCCGTAAATTTGCCAATGGGAGTAATGTTGTGAAGAAATGAGTTTCGTCGGTATTAAAACGACGGTAGAACAGTTTTTCGCCAAAATATTCAACGCAGTTGTCCTGTTGACATTCATTTAAGGATTTAAAATGCTGCTGTATGCGTGACGCCAATCTCGTACCCAGAGATTCGTTACGCTCGGGCCGAGGTTGTAGGTCGCTCCACTAATCTCTGGAGACGGCTAGCCATTTTGACGCCTTAGGTGTGATTTTTGGTATGGTGCAATTTTAGACCGAATTTTAACCACAAATGCACTGAAATGACTTGAGATGACTTGAGTATAAAATGTACACACAAAAATGTCCTTAGAAAGGTTTTTTCGAGGGATCTGTTGTATTTATTGAGGAAAATCCACAGCACTACTTGGCGCACTGTATAAACTTGGAGTGAAGCGGGATGCGCCGTGTAACGCACTTGCCTGCATTTTGGTTCCCGATGCCACCGCTAGGGCTTAGCCGTCTCCAGAGATTAGTGTAGCGACCATCAACCTCGGCCGAGCGTAACTAATCTCTGGGTACGAGATTGGCGTGACGCATGCCTTATTATCCCTCCCCTGGCGGTGGAATCGGGAACCAATCGGTAAGACTGGTGTCCTGTCCAACTCATACAAAGCCAGTGGTGTCACCTAGTCTAGACTGATACTGTGACAGACTGATACTGTACCAATATGATGTTCCTGGACATTTTTTCTCAGGGACATTCTTTCCTGTTACACCTGTTTGTTTACAGTTTGCGCATGACACGTAGCTTCAAGACACAACAATGTAAACAAGACAATAAAGTAAGATATATACAGCAGACGGCGGCCTCCAAGTAATCAATGGAATCTGACACCATCTTTCATTCCTCACTATATGCGTGTAAGAAAAACAATCTCCCCTTGGGACATTCTGCGAAAGACACCAAAGCTGAAATTACTCGGGTGTTGGAGAAGAATAGGATGTCTTCCACGACCTGCGTGAGTTCCAGATGCAATACTCAGCCTGGAGCACCCCAGGCTAAAATATCAGCTCCACGCTATTAGTAAAGTCAATAAGACTATGCCTGGAGCAGTTAGCTTGGGCTATGCAATGGAGTCCTTTAATTCGGGGTGGAATACACTCTCAGCAAGTAGATACAGAAGCGCCTCGAAGCCATAGCATCATTGTCCCTGGTAAATATGGAAGAGACCATCTCAAGCTACTCATGTTCCTCACTCGGCTTGGATGGGGTCTTTTACTTGCCCTTGCAAAGGTACAAGGGATAAGGCACCACGGCTTACAGTCTCATGCCACGGATGTAACCGCCAGGGATGGTACAATCGCGTAATCCCAGGATTCGAACCCGGGGCCTGCCGCTTGCTAAGCGGACGGACGTGATAACCACTACGCTATCAGGGCCAAATTCATACCTTGCTAGGCCTATAGTTACTTGCTAAAATGTCCAGTTTGTACAGGCCAAGGTACACCTTTAGCAACCAACTAACGTTAATGCCCTACACATCAAATTTTTTCATCGATTTTTTGGAAATTCAGACTCCGGGCCTATTGGGGCTTCAATGTACAAACCCGCATGTAGGCCTTTACTGAGCAAATTCAGAAAATCGGATGAGAAGTTTGATCGTGTACAGCGGGCATAAGCTAGCAAGGTTTTATGAATATACACGGAGGACTCCTCCACGGGCCCACCGAAAAATAACACCATTATCCGAACAACTCTGAGTGTAACATGAAGGCTGCCGGCTGCCTTTCCATTAATGACCTCAAGATTGATATATCCCCCTGGACCAGAGGCAATCCTTGGCTAGCCTTGCCTCATCAACCGATTCGTTTTCTCCTTGTTAGCCATTGATAAGCATGAGTTTGAATCAGACCAAAGGATCAGGGGCTAGCTTGTGATAACAGACATCGTTTGTCGGTTTGAAAGACCTTTGTGTCGTTTTGAATGACTTGAATGCTAACAGGCGGTCGTGAATGCTAACAGGCGGTCGTGAATGCTAACAGGCGGTCGTGCCGTTAAAGAAACACGGTATGCGATCTCTTATCGTATTTTGACTGCCGACGTAGAGGGAGCCACCTAGCGGCAGCAATACGAACTATATGTACGTACAAAAACATAGTGCATCGGGTAGTGTATCGGGCCCATTCGCCGACATCGTAGTTAGTCGCTTGGGTTGGAGAGTGGCGCGCACGGTGATGGTGGCACCGGCTGTTGAGAAAAAGTGGCAATACCGGAATCCTTTAAAAGGGCACTTTATTCCTTCCCTATAGTGCGCTTAATATACCCGTGTAAAAGGAGACATCTATTGACAATGTTGTTAAACTACCGCTTATCAACCTCGCCCCGCGCAGAGTAACTCTCGTTCCTAGGCTATCCACGTAAACATTTATTGCAATCATACATTCTCCAACACTGCGGCGAACGGCAAAACTACTGTACTGAAGAATGATGCAATCATCGCCGGTGGCGCCGGCTGTCGACAAAAAGTGGCAATATCATGGCCCTTTAAAGCGCCACTGTACGCATAAGATTTTCTACCTCGTGGCGGCCGACCGGAAATAGCACCCCGAATCATTATGTCCCCACCACCATGCTTGACAGTAGGACACAGACATTCACCACGAAGCTTTTCACCAGCATACATGTATCTCCATCCTCACACCCTCCGTTTTGTTACAAACTCTTCATACTTTGACTCTCCAGTTTATACTCTGTAAGAATACAGCCTTATTCCACCAATGTATTACCACCTATTTGATAAGAAGAAGCCAAAAACACAGAATTTTCCAAATATTCCAATAATTTTGACCAGTACTGTAAATGGTGGCAAAATCACCCAGTCATGAAAACCAAGTTCTCATGAAAAAAATCCCGTTTTTTTATTTTCGAAAATATTCCAGACACGAACTATTCAAAATTTCCCCAGACGATGCCACCACTCAAAGAAAACGATCTGTGAAAATTACACCTCTCTTGGGTCGGATGTTTCCCAATAAAAACTAGGTTTAGTATTTCTTGACGGAAAAAATGCACCAACGTTTCTTACGATAATGAAAAAAAAACACGGAGTATGACTTTATAAAAATGCAAAGAACGTAATTCAGATATATATATTTAAAGCCCCCCTGTATTGAATTTTACGGTATTTTCAAAGTGTTTAGGAGAATGCAGGTAGAGGTCTCATAGCCTCGTGAAGGTCCCCAAAATGCTTGCCTGATACGTACTTCAAAGAATCAAGACCTAGTTTTCAGCACACATTGAAAAAACTGCAGGCAGAGCTCTAATGTATTCAGATAGAACATAGTACATTTTACACTACACTAACGTTGGAAGACGTAAGCAATTTCTGAATTCAATACAGTGTCGCTTTAAAGCGGGCGGCTGTAATTCCAACAAAGATGGTGGCCTACTAGTTCTCCCACATGACGTCGTGGCGATTCATTGTCCACGCATGATATAACACTACCAAACACATCCTCTCAATTATTTTACCTAAACCTTTGTGCCCATGGCCCGCTTGACCAGCTTAGCGTGCCAGCGGCCACTGAATGGTAATAAGCTTCTGGCGTCATATGGTGGGAACTGTCAGACCGCCATCTTTGTAGGAAAGGTACGTACCATGCTGGCTTTAAAAATGACAGGATTCGGCCCATCTTTCGTTTTATGGTCATTATCAGAATGTGTGACCTTGCCGCACAATACAGTATAAAAACAGATAAACTATTTCATGGCCACCGTCCACATTAGCCAACGTCAGTGAATTGTAAACAAGGATGATTTATCTGCCCCATGACTCGTGATAGAAATAACTCGGAGCACTGCGACGCTTTTCAGGCATGTTGTGAATACAACCCAGTCATGTTGGGGATGAATGACATGTTATAATTGAGTGTCACTTTATCAATATTTTCCTACGTATTGTTTCTGGTTAACATTCAAAATAGGAATATGCGTATGCGTTGATTTACTTCTCAAAAATTGTTATTTTAGTTGGGAAATTCCTACCAATGATTAATTGATTTGGATGAATGAATCCGGGATTTAATGCGTCCGATTGAATCCGGTGCTCTGCAAATTCCCCCGAAGTGTTTTTATACAGATTGGATTATAATTTATTCAATTCTCAATACGGCTGACGTACCAGAATGCAGATAGAAGGTGACCGACCTTTGACCCAGGAAATTCACCAATCACGCCGGGGGTTTTCCATGTTAAAAGTAGAAAAAATCATGAACATAATAGTTCACATACTTAACACCTGCGCCAGCACCGACCAATCAGAGGCACGAAGGCGGTAGGCACGCCCGGTCCTAACATATGCAAAAGCCCGATGTAAAATAGTTATGATCGGGTACCAGTCTACTGAGCCACTTGACCACCAATCTGCTTCTCCAGCGCCGCCCAGCGTCGTTCTCAGATACTACATGAACTCATCCCGACGACCATCGCGCCATCCAACGTCATTCGAGGTAATACTGCACCATGCATAGACTGGTAGACTGGTTCCCGTCTTTGTCGCTCCACGGCATTGTCTTTTGTGCGTTGTGCAACAGACAGTAGCGCCGCGGGAGTCGAGCGGCAAAGATGGAAACTAGACTACACCATAAACCGACGACTGCAGCGCCACCAACGACTTCCTCAACAACGACTTTAGATCACATTACGTAGCAACTGGCAACCATGACTTCCAGTGTCTATCTTATTTGTGACCCAATTTAGCAAAACTACATGTAGGTGATCATCATTGGTCACTTGTTTACTCAACTATTATCACTGCTGTCCATCCACTACTATTGTCAACCTGCAGAGATGTACACATTTCAGCTATTGTGCTGTAAGGCCGTTAACCCTTTCCTGTTGCGACATGCGCCCCTACTTTTGATATTTCGTGACCCTTTTATTGCGGATATAACCGCTCATAGAAAGGTGCTGTCTAATTGAACCATGCATCAAGAGGGAAAGAATGAAATCATAATTAGGAAATATATGATTAATGATCCTTTCCTCCCTTGTTCAATTTCCTCTTTACCCCCTTATTTTCCAGGGGGCTGATCATGAAGATGATTATACATGATAGAGTTACAGACGCCAGAAATGACATCGATTTGTCCTTGAGGCTGTAACACACATCAGGTTACCGAGTGCTAACGCGCTCATTTAGGGTTGTTAACGTTTAACATCGATTTTTTGCACCGCATCTTTGGGATGTCAAAGCGAATTGCTGGAAACAACTATGGGCGGTTATAACCGCAAAAAAACGTTACAAAATAATTCTATGGAACAAATGATACCGTGTCTTGGCACTCAGTTCTCGGGCCCTCGACCTACTCGCGGTAGTTTCATAGGGCCAACACGTTCAGCCTGCAGCACACTGCAGAGTTGTTGTTTTTTTCAATTTGTCTCCGCCAGGAGAGCTAACCACAAAGCACTCAACTATTTTGTGCGTTACTCAAAGGTGGTGGCAGGCCACAAATCTGCGTTCTATTTCTTTCAACTGAGTGTAGCACTTTTTCCTCTCAACTGGTCTGAGAGGATCAAGTGATGCGCTGAATGAGCTGCTCCTTGAGTTCCCCTGAAAGGTTTCTGGAGAGACTGGGGGAATAATGTGAAGTGCTCTGAGAGGCCGCTGGTTCGATTCCCCGCCGAGTCGCCACTTTGTAATCTCAACTGGTCTGAAAGGATCAAGTGATGCGCTGGATGAGCTGCTCCTCGAGTCCCCAGCTTACTCGTGGAAAGTGGGGTAAAAAATGTTCAGTGCTTTTAAATCGTGTCACAGTGGAAAGTGCTAAGCTTCAATTTAACACCACCAGCTTTACCTAACGGGAAACGCGGCGGCGGTATAATCCATTTCTGAACTGGCAGCACAAAAATGGTTTAGTATCTGTCGATACATGCATTAAGAAGCATTTCCTCTTCAGCGAAAAAAAAATTCCCCGGGAACATTTTGATCAGTAGCAGATTTTACGTCGGAATTCAATTCAGGCGCAATTTTTTTTCGGTTTTCGTATCCATTGGGACTAGAGATTTCGATCGCCTAGAATCCGTATCTTTTTGACATGTTTTGAAGGTACACTCCACTCTGTTTCTGCCTGTACAGTGCCCCCAGTTATACATGGCTTAACCCACTGGCCGTGGAGGGTTGGCCGAGCTGAAAGTAGCGCGGTGAGTATGTGGACGGGTGACTGAGGCGCATACACACTGCCCCCCCCACCCACCCCCCCCNCACAGGTAAACTACCATAATTTTTACGGGCCGTATCCATGGGTCGGACTTTAGCCTAAAGTATAGCTCAAGTTGGACTTTCTCTTTCCTTGAAGCATTGAGAAAAAGTCGAACTTTAATGAAAGTGTGGCTGATGTCCGACCCTTGCATATGGCCGCAAGAAATAAATAAAACACAAAAGTCAAGAAAAACGACGAATTGGACTGAAATCTGGTGTCCTAGAAAAAGTGTTGTCTTCCAAGCAGAGATGCCGGACGTATTTCTATGTATTTGATTTGCCGTCAGGGCCGAATGTTCCTCACGTTGATCAAGGCCGTATTAGCTTTTTGGTCCTGGGGAGGACCTTTTTGGCGCTTTTTTGCCCAAAATCCGCCTGAAAATCACGTTTTTTTGGTGGCAACTGCCCCCCCCCCGCCCCCCGATAAATACGGTCATGTGGATGGGGTCTTTTACTTGCCCTTGCAAAGGCACAAGGTACAAGGCACCACGGCTTACTATCTCTTGCGACCGACGTAAGGAGATTAATCCTGGCCTAGGCTGGATTCGAGCCAGGTGTGACGGGAAATAATCTCCCAGGAAAAACTGTCCGGGGAACAAAAGATCCTATTGTTACATTCTAATTTCTGACAATTGGTTTCTATACCCATGCCGATTAATCCGTCATTCAACAATAGAAGTGGACACTTTTTACAGGGGGACACTATTTACTGCTACACCGGGACCTCCTGCTTGTTAAGCGGACGTTACAACCACTAGGCTATGGGGGCTCTTCAAAGAGATTTGCAGTGTACAAATGTACAGGACCTGCATAACATGCTGACATGCCTGATTCTAACTGTCGATTGCATTCTGGTACGACACTGCTCAGAATTCTATCTACCTAATTTCCCCATCTCTGAATCCCTCCTCAAACTAGACGAACTGCAAATCGCTTTGTAAAAGATGTCAAATCATTTACAATTGAATTTAAAATGTTTTGAGAATGTTCAAATCAATTACTGGGTTTTAATGAAGTGCAGCTGTGCAGATCCCAGGCGGTTCGGATTATCTGCAATTCTTTTTTTCTGCTGGTACTTAGAACTAGTTCACAATGGATACTGAAGGCAGGCATTGAGGAAGTGGGAAGCCCCAGCGCCGAAAAAAAACCAGTAAAATAGCTGAAAACCGGGAACAGCTTCGGTGGAATTAAAGCGGACTGGTCGTGCCAGTCAAGGTGTCTGAATAGAGAATCAAATGCCGCCATCTTGAATCAATTACTTCACTCAATATTTTTTTACAATAACATAAATTCGACAGTCTTCAATGGAGAGGGCGATTTTTTGTTTATCCCGACAGGTCGGCGCTGTGAGCGAAGTGACTTTAGCGACGTTCTCCGCGAATTTGTACTGTTGGATGACTTGGATAACAGATGTCACATATTGATGGTATATAGACTAATACTGCCCTCCAAACGAAGACTGCAGTAACTGCACTTACTGCGGTCTTGCGTTTTATGCCATATCTCCCTTGTTTTAGGTGGCAGCTCTGAATAATTTTGCAAGAAAGGAGGGCAGTATCTACTGGTGTTATTACACACCTACATTGTCCACTTCACTGAATAGGAAAGGCTGCAGAGGCTGTACAAGGGAAGACTGCAAAATGCAGATACTGCAGTCTTCCATTGTAGGGCATGAGCCATTCTGGATGTAGGCCTAGATTGTATGGGTGTGTGCTACTGGAGAATAAAGCATTTGTTATTTGATACTAGTGTTTTTTCTCAGTGACGTGAAATTTGCCAAAACGTCATTTTCCGTGTTGACGTTGAGTCGATGAGAAAATGACCTGTACATTTTTTCTACAGGAATAATAAGACAAAACGTATGCTTTTATCGGCATCACATTTCGTCGTTTTAAGGGGAAAAAGCAATGAAATTAGAGAATTTTTCATCGGCTACAAGATAATGTAAGTTTTACTGTAGGGTGACGAAAACAAACGGGTTATTTTCATGCCAGAAAGTAAACTGAAATAACGTTAGGAAAAAAGAGATTCCGGTCACAACGCTCGCAGCGACGCCGTGTGGTGCTGCCCCCTCCTCATTTTAGCCACTTGTTGGGAAACACGCAACCTCATACACAGGAGTCATCTGTAGACCGAACACTGTCCTGATTAAAAATACTAGGACAGACGCAAGCAAAAGCATAAAACCATCATGGCACCCGCTGGTCTATATTTAGCTCGGGGAAGCCCTGTAGGCAAAATGGCAATTTGTGTCACCGTTCACTGCCCGTTTGAGGCATTTAGCTTGCATGGGTTTTAGGCAGCAGTAAGCTGTTTGCCTTCTTTCATTCACCTGCGCTAAAGCCAACTTTGATCTCAAGCAAAAATCTATGTTTTTCTTAAATTCACTCATGATTTACGAGATCATGCCCGAATTGTAGGAGCCGCCATCTTGTCAAAAAGTCACCTGACCCAATTTTGTAGAATGACGTCACTAGCCGGGAATCCGGCTCAGATCATTGGCTTTCACCGGTCTTAGAATGCAAGCTGTCCAGAAGACCGGGTACCAGTCTAAGTCATCTGCTCCATTTCTTGCGAGGTGTAAACAAAACCCTGCGACGAGGTAGGATGAACCTGATATGCCGCCATATTGACATACACTTGAAATGAATTCGAGTATTCAGTTAAAACTGAATACTGCTGTTTGTGATCAGTGAATATGCTACTCTCTCGTGTTAGTACCAGGGAGTAGTCTATTGATACCCCTCCTCCTGATTAAATTTGCCTCTTGCCATCTCAGATCTAATATTTGATCAAGGATCGAGCCAAAATGCACAAAATCTGACACCAACGTCTTCAAGCGGCGGTAAAGCAATTAGGAGCAAAATTTTCGGAGTGTGCGCTAGCGATAAATGGTTTACTCAAGGTTAAAAGAAAAATCGGCCCAAAGTGAATGAGATTTTCGCTTGTCATTTGAATAAAAATAAACGTCATGGAGGAAGCAGCGTCAGTATTGAATTTGAATTTGATGACTTTATTGAGCACCATAAGTA
>NMRB01004179.1:13805-25265 GCA_002633025.1 Notospermus geniculatus
AAATTTTTTTTCTCCCCCTCCTTGAAAATCCTGGCGGAAACCCTGCAAAGGGTTAATATCAGAGCAACAAGGCGAAATGAGTCTATAGGCCTTTAATAATTCACTTGTGGGTACAACCACCAAGGGTTAATATCAGAGCAACAAGGCGAAATGAGTCTAGGCCTTTGATAATTCACTTGTGGGTACAACCACCAAAGGGTTAATATCAGAGTAACAAGGCGAAATGAGTCTTGGCCTTTGATAATTCACAAGTTTGCACCAAATGTATCGGGCTACTATATCTAGACTGCCCCACAAGTAGTGCACACTACTGACATCAAAGCCTTGTCACTCAGGCAGAGATCAAAGCAACCACACACCACTAGTGTTTATGACCCCGTCAATCATTCTATTCATGCTGCCCACGATGACTGTTTCACTCATGGTTGTTACTAGTTTGGTAGGACACTGTAGGTCAATGTATAACGAATCGCCACCAACTTCAGATGAGACAGACGATGTCTAGATGTGTGCTGAATGAGAGGTGCGCAGAAACCTGCTCAGATCGTCAAATATGAGACACCATGTGTCGGCCTGATCCAGTGCGTCTGGCGGTCGGGCATGGCCTTGTGCCAATACAGAAACCCCCATAAAGGGCCAATAACTTCAGGGGAAGGTTGTGGGGATGGATTGGAGACTTTGAAGGAGAACATTTCTGTTTTCTGAGCGTAGTTTTGGCCATTTTAGGCCGTACAATTGCACTTTGATACCGCCGTACAACCACACATCCAAAACGTATAACGTAGTTCAAGGGGTCCCGCGCGTACAAAATACGGTCAAAACGTACAAGTACGAAGCCCTGAGAGTGGCACGGTGGCGCCGGCTGTCGAGAAAAAGTGGCAATACCGTGGTCCTTTAAGCTCTTGATGAGAGGCTACTTTCATGGCTAGAAAAACTTGCTGCCTGCTCGGTGTACTTACTGATCTGATGTAGGTCGATTTCCCGCCCATATTTGGCCCTGTGATTATGTGGAACATATTTTTGTCTGAAAAAGTAGAACTGAAGTCACAAGCCTTTGCAGAAGAATGGGTTAACTTCATTAAGTGTAGGCCTACATGTACTTATTGTCCTTTATCACTTTTTTTGTACAAGTTGCTATTTCGCTTATCACCTACATGTAGGCCTGACTAAATGTGCAACTATGTAGGAACACACCAGTGTTATGGCCTCCAAAACTTGAAGGAAAATGCTACAGAATTTTCAAAACAACCTTTTTCAAAGCAGATATCATTTGCAATAAATGCAACATCATCTTGCATTTCTAGGCAAGGGTGCCTGGCTTCCTTGAGATTCATCTTCCCAGTGCCTGGAATATGGACAAAAAAAACGTTAGATCAATGTGAAACACTTCAGGCATCTAAACAACAAATGTGGTGAAATAATTTAAATGCAGCACAAACTCAATACATGTAGAAAGATATCAAATTTAAGCATGACACGGATGATGCTCGAATCTGGAGCTTACCTTTTGGCAGTAACTTTGGCCTCACATATGGAATCGGTGCAGAAGTTGCAACATGGGCGAAGCTGACCAGAACGTCCAGTCTAGCAATGAGGTCATTGATTATGGCCATAGGCTCCATATACCCAGCTGAAAACATGACAATTTGAGTTAGATAATTCTAAAACAACAGTCACGAATGACATCATCGAGTTTTTGATCCTTTCTGACCAGTTGAAAATACAAAGTGGCAACCTGGCCGCGAATCAAACTTGTGACCTCTCAACCTCAAGTCCGACACTCACCCACTCTACCACAACAATCCCCCCAAAAGAAGTCGCCACGATATCTAACGAGAAGTGAAGACGAGGACTATTACCTGCAATGTTGACTATTTCATCCACGACAGACTTCTGCTGCTCTGTGTAATGTTCCTTATATTCTAAGTAGTCATCGTTGAGATCTTGCAAAGCTTTGTCACGGAAACGGACACCGTTATTCCGTGTGTCTATAATTATGAAGGATTTGTTGTTCCTCAACGCTTTTTCATCCTGAATACAAGAGTTTCAAGAGGTACACAAAAAGTTATGGAGGAATACCAAAGGTCAGAGGTGTCAACTATTTTGAGAACCAAATTTGAGCAGACGCCATCTCCTACCAATATCTTTCAACTTGGGTGGNTATCGAAAGCAGTTTCAGAGTACCCTTGGCTGGCTTCTGCGCTGCCAAAATCTGGGTCATCGACGTTAAAATCTGGCCTAGCGGTCATGCTGGGGTTTGTCAAATCTGTGGAACAGCAACACAATGCAGCAAGCAGGAAGCAACGAAAGGCAAGCAGCAAGCAAAATATGATGAACCCAAGTGTACGTTGGAGGGCAATTAGAGAAATTTTAATACACCATGAAAGAGTCTTCGAGAAATATGTCCTCCCGTCACTTTTTACCAGGGTTCGTACTCTACCTTGAAATCCTTGAAAACCTGGAATTTTGAGGTATCCCCTTTCCAGGTCTGGAAAACCTTGAAAAATCATGATTTACCCTCGAAGTCCTGGAAAAGTCCTTGAATTTTGCCCATGTGGCCTTCACAGAATCCAAAATTTTCTGGGGGGCCCCCCCATTTTCTTTTTATCTGCGCTCAAACTCGTTGAGTCATTGGCCCTTATTCTGGCCCCCAAAATACTGTATAATGGCAGAGAAAACCCTACTTGCTTGTTGATTAGTCTGGGTTAGTGATGTCATGATATTTACTCGGTATATTAGGCCAATGATTGAGCCTGATAAGAACTTGAATATTGGCAAAATAGTCCTGGAATTTCAGGATATTTGGCCCTGGAATTCCTTGAAAAGTCCTGGAATTTTAGGTCTGGGGGTAGTGTACGAACCCTGTTTTACTGCTTATGTGACTCCAAAGTTTTCTGTGATTTTTTGCAAACAAGTAAATCAAAGTCTTCAGGAAACTGGGTGTGGGGTGGTCAAGTAATGAAAGGGTTAACAATGGACGATCTACTGATGTGAAATATTGCAAAACATCATCAATTTTTCAAACCGCTTTCACACGATAAAATTTCCCCTATGCCCATTTTTTCATGTGACAATACTGAAATATAGGAAAGGGGTCATCCACAGGAGCAGAATTTGGCTAAAATGTCACAAATTCCTCAAAGTATTGCTCATGAACTTTTATTTAACAGGGCCTAGTCAGAGTGGCCACGGACCTATTCACAAAGGGTCGTATTCATAAAGCGGTTCTATTGTTAGAACCGTCTTAGGCCGGTTCCCAGTAAGGTCAACTACGTTACTTGGAACCGGCCTAAGACGGTTCTAACGATAGAACCGCTTTATGAATACGACCCAAGCCTCCAAAATTAAGAACTGGATGACAGATGTGTGCAGGACGTGCCCCACAACAGAACACACTGGGCGTGGTTTTGGCTGCTTTAGCATTCGACTGCATTTGTTTTAGAAGAATTGTATTGGGCTACCACATGAGTAGTTCTATGCTGATTCTTAGTTCTTATATAGAACCAATGAATTTCTTGCAAGAAACAGATCTAAAGGGGTGGTCTCACTGGAATTATGTTATAATCTTTTGTCTGCCGAAATACTAGAACGGTCCACTTTTTTAAAGAGAAGCAATTGGCATTGAAGAAAACCATTTTTCACAGCAATATGTTAGCCGAGTCAATCCCATCTGAACATGGCATGGATCAAACTTTATTTTCTTGTCCCAAATTTTTAATGGATGACCCCTCATATGCAGAGAAAAGGTAAAGGGAATATCTGAAAATTGGAAACTGGACATCGCCACGGTTACTGAGTCACCACTGAAGCCGTAGGTCAAGGTCAAGTAGAGGTCGTGTGAAGGTCAAGGGAATTTGTGAAAACGTGTCATGCTTGAAGCTGAAAAGGATGACGAAGTTATCTTCGTTATTCAAGAGCTGAAATGGAACAAAACTGATAGAAAGGATGTTAAGATGTGCATACTTGTTATGTGTGAAGACTGTTACTTGTTTAAGTCTTTACAGCCTGTTCTTCTTTTCCAAGAAGAATTCTCAAAACCATTTTTACACATGAGAAGGTACTCAATGGAAAATTCGACAGAAGCTGACAGCCTAGAACATTAGCTATCGCAGGACATACCTCCAGAAATCTGATGAGACATGCAATAGCTGCCATGGCATGAGTCTTGTCCATCTCGGCTGTAACGATATCAATTTACAAGGCAAATCAGCATTTACATACGAACAGCATATGAACTAAAACTCACTGAGAACAACCCGCGTCGCGAATTCCCAATGGTTTTGCGATAATCCCAGCCAACTGAACTACGTATACACAACGAGGTACTACCCAACATGGAAAAGTTCTCTGTCTTTTCATTACTTACATCAGCATGCATCTCAAGTCCGAGTTTGTAAAGTACCGTATAGTACAAAGTATTAGTAGGTGGGTCATTCTGGGCTAACACTGCCTTGCATGTTCACAAAGGACTAGAGACTACGTACGCATTGAAGCACTGTTTGCTTGCTCCTGGTTCTTGAATTTCAGCAGACGGTCAAGGTCTTGAACATTGTCTTTTGTGGAGAATTCACCTGAAAATACCAACAGTTGGGAAACGATCACAGTCCTGTCAACTCCAAGATGGAAAACATTAGTGTCAACAATCGTCATAGAAATGGACTGCGATGGAAGGCCACTATCAGTTAGCAGTCCTTAGAAGTCACACAATTTGGCATCACAGAGTAGAAATGCATGCCCCAACTTTATCCATGAGAGGCGAGGCCATGGCTTACGTCTGTGACATCCAACTTTGTGATGTTTAAGACCGCTAACTGGTGGTGGTCTCTAACAGCAAGACGTCTCCCATTATGACATATATTACCTCTTTTCCTCTCTGAAAGCAGCATACCACTCCTCCCAAAGATCTCTTTAAGTTTGGCGTAGTCTGGACTTGGGTCTCCAGCAGGAATGAGGCATTCCTTAGGACCCAGTTGTACTATCAGTGCCTGTGGAAACAAAGTGAAGGTGTTGGACTGGGATATTTCTGCAAAGACTAACAGCAAATGGAAAATCATGGCAAGCTTCCACAGAATTGAACCTACCTCAAGATTGGAAAACTGGTCATTGTCAATAAACTCACAAACAGAAAACTTCCTAAGAGTTGCATCAGCATACCCTGCACCAACAACCTGCAAATGTAACAAGTAGCAAGAATAAGTCAATTGAAACTTATTGGTATTCTGCTAATTAAAAGATAAAATACCAGTGTAGTAATTGAAGGTCTTTACCCAAGAGTCATTTTCCAGTACATCTCCTTTTTCACCGCCAAACAAAGTCGTTCATTTTAAACAAGACGCTCACATTTAAACAGACTACATGTATACGGTAATGGCGAAACACATACCCGCTGGCCATTTTCAGTCCCTAGCTTGACAGCTAATACACCAACTGAACTTGACAGGTCATTCGTGCCAAAGAGGACATCTTCAAATTGTGTCAGATTCCCAGGTGAGCCCTAAAAACAGAATTATGCACCCAGTCATAGGACCACTTTGCAATGAATTTCTGAGTGGAGAAGAAGGATAATACACCATAACAGACTTTGAGATCCTGACACTAACCAAACTCACGACAAATTGAAATCTGCATCAATACGATCCAAGATATGAAATCAAACTTTACCAAATTGAAACTTATTGGTATTCTGCTAATTGAAAGATAAAATACCAGTATAATTGAAGGTCTTTACCCAAGAGTCATTTTCCAGTACATCTCCTTTTTCACCGCCAAACAAAGTCATTCATTTTAAACAAGACGCTCACATTTAAACAGACTATACGGTAATGGCAAAACACATACCCGCTGGCCATTTTCAGTCCCTAGCTTGACAGCTAATACACCAACTGAACTTGACAGGTCATTCGTGCCAAAGAGGACATCTTCAAATTGTGTCAGATTCCCAGGTGAGCCCTAAAAACAGAATTATGCGCCCAGTCATAGGACCACTTTGCAATGAATTTCTGAGTGGAGAAGAAGGATAATACACCATAACAGACTTTGAGATCCTGACACTAACCAAACTCACGACAAATTGAAATCTGCATCAATACGATCCAAGATATGAAATCAAACTTTACCTTATAAACCAATCCCCAAGCATTTTTCGGGCCACTGGCTTTATAGACCTCGGCCCTGTATTGTTTCACAAGGAGAAGTTCACGGAGCATTGACTCAAAGTTTGATTTGTTGACACACACATACTCCAGTTTTCTTTTCCCTGAAAAATTCAAGGTACCAATTTGTTGGACAATTTCGCATGAAGCTCTAAACCTCATGAAGGTCTTGGATTAAATCAAGGTGGAAGTAAGTAGAACATGAGAAACTCACCATAATACTTGATCACCCCCATGCTCTTGAAAATTTCCTTTCCAGTGAAAATAGCATCTTGACCATGTACAGTATAATAGGATTCCTAAAGAGAAGAGAATCCCAATGAAACCTTGGATTAATGAAGTTGTTTGCAAAGTACCTCCAGAAGAACACAATCAGACTTTGGTCAGTTTAACACTAGATATGAGACAAAGTGTTCAAAGGTGACATCACAATAATGACATGGACAGGAAGAAGACTTACTCGATCAAAGAATCTTATCGTAGTGGCAGGTTTCTGAAGTAGAGAGTAACAAAAAGGGCTGTTTAATTAAGTAAGGCTGGGAAAAGTAATCGCAGGTACATGATGATTCTACTATTTTGTGGGACACTGTAGGCCTAGTACTAGTAGGCAAATACATAAATGGCAAAATGAAGTTCGGCTATTTTTCTCACCTCTGGTAAAGATTTGTAGAAAAGATCAAAACCGCACTCTTGCAGATTATCTGAAACAGAGAGTTGGTGTAAAAATGACCTGCTGCTCTGCTTCTGATCACCCAGCTAGGCCTATAGGAATCGGGTACCTCGAAGTCGACTGACAAAAATATAGGCCTACATGTAGTTCCCCTCTGTCACAACTCTCATAATCATAATCACCACACAGGACCCAGCCAGCAATCAGGCGGAGTGACCAAGCAGCTTGGCCTACATGTAGGCCTAATGCGGTGATAGGCCTAGTTTAAATATTCCTGCCTCATTTCGGGCACACTCTGTGCAACTCAGGCCTACCGGTAGGGCCAAGGCCTAGGCCTACTAAGTAGGCTACAATGATGCCTAGCCTACCGTAGCCTACATAGTGGCCTAGTCCTTGTGGTAGCATTGAGTAGGCCTACCCCAACGCAGAACCAAGCCGTGTTTAACTAAGAAACGCGATTTTTGAAACTGTCCAAAAATGATAAAAATGATGATAGCAGATAGGCCTATTATAGCGAAGAGTAAAAACCGGTTCAAAATCATTGCGGCTTGATGGGATAGCCTAGGCCTAGGCTAAGCCTAGCCCCTAAAACGCACATGTCTTTTTTTATAGGCTAGGCCTAGGCCTATCATATATCATTTATAGCCTACCGGCGTCGTAACGCTCTTGGGTTTTTGCCGGAGGTATTGAGTCCACGACAGGCTACAGTCCACCTGCATGGGGTCTAGCCTGCATGTGATGTCATGGACATGATGGATGTCGACACAACCGTCACAACAAAAAAAGTCACGACGACACCCAGAATTCATTTTTGTTTCGATTTTATTTGTTTTTCACTTCCTGTCTGTCACGCACGACGAAACAGGTCAGAGAAGGAAAACCACTGACAACAAGCACTCCCGTCATGTCATGAAACGCGAGGTAGGTATGACATAATACATGAATAGGCAACCCACCCAGCTCAACCTCATTTTCTTTGGACGGGACTGCCATTTTGTTTGAATTTGACATGTGTTTGCGGCGCGGGAATGACGTCATTCCGGCAATTCGTTGTGGTCGTCGACGACAGTAGGCATGGTAAACCGCGAACGGGGCCATCAATGCCATGAAATGGTCAATGATAACGGTATGTTGTGAAATTCCCTAAAAGAAATTCGTTGAACCATTAATCATCCGGGTAGCCCCTCTTTTTTTATCCGAATCCTCCCCCAACCTGGTCACTGGTCACATCCAGGGGTGGGGCACTGCATGCGGGTGTCTATAAAACTAAGACCTAAGTCCCAAGACCTAAGAACCAACTATAAAACTAAGACCTAAGACCCAAGACCTAAGACCAAACTATAAAACTAAGAACCCGACAACTATAAAACTAAGACCCTATGCCTTTTTAGCTCACCTGGGTGAGCTTATACCATACTGGTTGCATCATCATTGTCATCGTTGTCCGTCATCACCATTAGAACCCGACAACTATAAAACTAAGACCCTATGCCTTTTTAGCTCACCTGGGTGAGCTTATACCATACTGGTTGCATCATCATTGTCGTCGTTGTCCGTCATCACCATTGACGTCCCCAGCCAAAATTTGGTGGGTATTTGGACGAGTTTCGTTTGGGTCAAATTATAACAAAAGTGAGCCGGGTAAGTTATTTCTTTACTACTGCCTCCTTTGGAGTCCTTCTAACATGTCGGAGAGATCGACAGTGGTCGAATTTAGTCACCTAAATATTTCAATCAAAAACCTGCGAGTAAGTTCTTTATGGCCCCTGTCTCTTACTCCCGAACTTCAAACGTTTATTAAAGATGACCGCCATCTGGCATGTCTGGTTTCCATCTGCTTTTGAACACTTTGAATGATTGCCCTGAATTATTTTGTGATTGGCATCAATGAGGACCTGCCTTTCGTTAGTAGCACTGCATTCATCCAAGATGGCGGCTATGGTGGCCATCTTGAATTCAGTTTCCATCAGATCTTGAGAACACGTTGAGCGATTTCCATGAATTTTTTGTGACCGATCACGGAGTGACAAGAGGAAGGTTTCTTTAAATGAATACCATACAGTTAGTTGCAACACTCATCCAGATTTCTTGATTACTGGCAGGCCTACCTCATACAGGCTAGACCCTATTTTTCCAGCAACTCTGGCCTCCGACACTTGTTGGGGCTCTGCGTTGCTCTTGTTTATTAAGCCTGTAAAACATGAAAAAAAACTTGGCATTCAGATGTAAATCATCGGAATACTTTTCGCTTGATCGAGCACTGTCAAAAGGATTTTTGTGATATTTTCGACATTGTCAACCAGTTTATGTAAAGGCTAGATCTCATTGCGCATTTTGCATTTCACATGAAATTCTGGACTTTCCTATGATATAGCTTTCCGAGGAGCTTCAGGGATGTGCAAGGGATGTGAAAATGATGTGATACAGTCAAATTTTGGTTCAAAGAGTTTATTTTCAACACAACTTTGCCCATGTCCATGCTTCAGTGATTTTGCTGGAACTTCCTTGTTGGTTGTTGTTGAGGAGTGTTTGTAGACTGACATTGGTGCTATGACGGAGAACTCGATTTAGGGAATCGACACTGCTGTGGACTGTGGGTGCACGCCTTAGGCCTATCTCACTGTGATTATGGCTATCAAACTTGATCAGTTTCCAAGGATGGTGTGGAGTTTGGGTGTATTTTTCATGCTGTGTTATATACAGGTAATTAATTGTGTGGAGTTAATTAGCATGACCTAAGCTAATTCATTTTGGCCATTTGAGGTCTTGATTTGTTCTGATCTGTCCTCTTGTTGGTCTTGGCATTTTACTGCCAAGTTGGACTCAAAATCCTAGATATTTACAGTTTCATTTCAACTATATGTTGTCCACTTCTCTCTGGCAATTTGAAATGATTTTGGTAGTGGGAATTGAAATTGACATGGAGTTGTATCAATTTATGGCCATATCCGTTGTTACAACACCAGTATTTATACCGGTACTTATAAAATGTGCTAAAATGTCTCTTTTGTATCTTGCAATTGTGGGGGTTGTGTTGTGGGGAAAATAGATCTTGCCTGCTTGCAGATCTCTCACCCGAGTACAACCAAAAATAGATACTTTGGGTGTAACCAATTTCTCAAGAAATAAAAATGGTGTGAGGTCTTCGACATTGATATGCTTGCAAAGGAGGAAGGTGGTTCTTCCTGGTTTATGTATGACGAAAATTTCTGTTTTGTGAACAACCGATTCGCTAAAAATTTGACCTACATGACATGCATGAAGGAATCATGTCATGATGTTTTTGTTGTCAATCAGTGATGGATTTTTTTATTGAAATATGTACAGTAGAAATAACTCTATCTATCCTTTCATGTGATTTAACTGCCTTGTAGGATGAATTCTATAAAACTAGGGCAAGGTATAATGAAATGGTCCATGGACCATGTGCTCACTGGGTTGGACATAATAGTCCCTGATAGCAAGCATACGTCAGTAAGACGTCTTTATCTGGTCATAAGTCGTCAGCTGGTCATTTGGTCATGTGCTGACCAGTTTTTCACATTTTACGTGGCATATTCTGACGTCATCATCACGTCATATTTTTACCAGTTTTTTACATGTCATATTCTGACCTCAGATGGACGTCTCAAATCCTTTTTAAAAAACGATTCATTTTGAGGTGATAGTGAAAGTACATGTATAACAATCCAGAAAGTCGATGTCAACCTGTTAAAACTTCAGAAAGTATTTCCACAAAAAGACGTCGAAATCACGTGGAAAAGACGTCAACCTACTTCTAAAATACTAATCTTAATAACTAATTGTAGAATAAAAAATATGGCGAATAAAAACTATAGGAATGTTGCCTCCTCCTATACCAACATGGTAACAACGTATTTTTGTACAATAAACCTCGTTCATTATTTTTGTGTGGTGTCAAATGTTTGGAAATAATGCTTCATTGCACCACACATATGAAAAACTTTTATTTGAATGAAATCCCCAACTCCTGCATACTATTCATGGTAACTTGAATGTTACGGCTTACTCAGCCTAACAGAGTCCCCTGATCAGGGTTTATTCGATCGACAGGAGTCTCCCACTCCTGGCACCTTTTCAGCCACTCAGTGGTTGTGGGTCGAAATAATTTGGGGAATACCGGGTCAGTCCTAACAATGAATGATCAGACAGAGGACAGGAAATGTCAGCTGTTGACCACTGGTCATGGTCAGGGTGACTGAACACACGTCTAAAAAACGTCTTAATTACGTCAGGAACACGTCTGTGGTTGACGAGAACGACGTTATATTCACGTCAAAATATGACGTCAGGGTGATGTGTGACTTTGGTGCAAAGTGTCGTGATATTCACGACATTTTGTGACGTGAAAATGACGACACTACTGACGTAATCCTGACGTGAATATGACGTATGCTTGCTATCAGGGTAGTAGGGTCTTATGTTTCTAGTATCCAGGGTCTTAGTTTTCTAGTACTAAGGGTCTTATGTTTCTAGTATCCAGGGCCTTAGTTTTCTAGTAGGGTCTTATGTTTCTAGTATCCAGGGTCTTAGTTTTCTAGTAGGGTCTTATGTTTCTAGTATCCAGGGTCTTAGTTTTCTAGTAGGGTCTTATGTTTCTAGTATCCAGGGTCTTAG
>NMRB01004180.1:3201-25724 GCA_002633025.1 Notospermus geniculatus
GACCTTGACCTCTGATCATCAAGGGCGTTGCATAATCGAAATGGGCATCATCGATAACCTAAGTATGGGTGATATCATGCCTCTACCTCTACCACAGGCAGAGATATTTCAAATTACCACGTTTGACCTTGACCTTGACCTCTGATCATCGAGGTTGTTGCATAATCGAAATCGGTATCAACAACAACCTAAGTATGGCTGATATCATGCCTCTATCTCTACCACAGGGAGAGATATTTCAAATTATCAAGTTTGACCTTGACCTTGACCTTGACCTCGAGCTTAGGCCTACGTTCTCAACCACTGGCACAGATGTGGCCTAATCATGTTTCTGAACGCTAGATCACGCAAAATGTCATCATCCAATCAGTGGCCAGTATTTCACGCAACTGGGGGAAAACATGAAACATTATTTTCTGATTGGCTGATCGCTCATTGGCTGGTTGATTGAGCGCATTCGTCAACAAGTGGTAGTGACATCTAGTGTTCAGAAACGGACTTTGGTACCTTGTTTCAGTGGTTGAGGGTAACAGCTTCGAGCGGAGGCCATGTAGCACTCAATTATTGAGTGTATAGGAGTAATAGGAAATTGAAGGGATCCAGATATGGAAGATTCGTCCCTTTTTAGATGCCCAATTATTCACTTGAAACTTAGGCATTTAGCAACGTTTTCACTTACACAAAATAAGACGTGCTTAGCAGATTTTGAAAGTATTCAGATATTTCTATTTTCTAGTACTTGAAATTTAGACATATAGCGATATTTTCAAGTAAAACACAGGTACAAGAAAAAGGGGACGAATCATCCTCATCTGGATCCCTTCAATTTCCTATTACTCTCAGATACTAAAGTCACAGATTTTTACAGCACAGAACATAGAATTGTGGTTTGGCGAAACGCGCACTTTAAATGTAGGCCTTTATTGATCCTTACTATAGACAGAAACAATACAGTCGTAACAGCCGGTGCAATATCGCAATATCGATATACTGTAGATTCTAAGGCAAACGGCCGGAGCAATAGTTTTGCAGGATAAATGGAGAAGATTTTCGTGTTGAAGGTCAGATACTTTTTTTTCGGTTTTTTATTCAGAATTTTATCCTGAGTCACATGGTGCAATTAGTTTTTGTGTCCGAAGTCTATAAGTTAGATTTTTTGGCAGTTTTTGTTTGGCCCCAAATTCAAATTTCCCGCCATTTTTACTTCATTACTACAGCGCCATCTCTTGACTACTTTAAGAACTAAACATCATCAGTGCTGCCATCTCTTGGTTACTTTAAGAACTAAACAACAACAGTGCTGCCATCTCTTGGTTACTTTAAGAACTAAACAACAACAGTGCTGCCATCTCTTGGTAAATCCTGGAACTAAACATCATCAGTGCTGCCATCTCTTGGTGGTTTTTGGAACTAAATTTATCTAACTAAATGAGTTCTCAGGCTAATCTCAATAACATTTTCCTATTTGAGCCACATAACGCGATTATTTCTGGTGTCACTAATTCAGGTAAGACATATTTCATCTTGGATATAATTGAGACAATTTATAAGGACTTTTTTGAGAACATAATTCTCTTTTGCCCAACATTTAACTTTAATCAGACATATAATCGGCAATGGCTCTTTAAAGACAGAAATTTCATTGTTTTCGATCCAGCATTGGTAAAAACAAATCTCAACGAGGTTCTATGCTGTTGTATGGAGATTTTTAAAGGTACAAACACTCTATTTATAATTGACGACTGTGCTAACTTGCAGGATAGTAAACGGAAGGCGTCAGAGGTGTGTAATCTGGGGTTTTCAGGAAGGCATTTCGGTATCTCAGCTTGGATATTGATCCAGAAGTATAATTCAATTGTTAAGGACTTTAGAGAGAATATCAGACTATTGGTGCTTTTCTTTAACAAAGACGAGAATGCGATGAAGCAGGCATTAGAAGAAAATGCTATTATACCTAAAGAGGTTAGAAATGAGGTGATTAAGGAATTAAAGGATAACAGAAGTGCAAAGCTGGTTCTAAGACTACAATTTCCACATAACTTTCTGTTAATTAAATGATGATGAGTAATCCAACTACGAGCAATCAAAACATGAATAATCAAATTCCTGATCTTCAAATGGTTGATAATGTAATGCAAGAATTGGGTATTGTTCCAACTACACTAACTGGTAGTGGTCAACAAGGCTCAACTACAGTTAGTGGCAGTGGCCAACTAGGATCAACTAAAACTCAACAAGGTTCAACTGCTAGTCAGATCTTGTCAGAACAAGGTAAACAAGCTAAAGCAGATTTAGAGGTTTTAGTTGCAACTGGTAAGTCAAAAGAATTTCTTAATAAGCAACTAACATTTCAAGACCTTGACAACATGCCAGAAAAAGACTTAATAAAATATCACAGGATTTACAGTACAGGTCACAATTGACATCCCAACGGCTTCGAGTAAGTTACTCGTAACTTACGAGTAAGTCACGGCTTTGGTTTCGCGTCAATCACCGCGTAACTCGCCAAAATCACGTAACTCGCCTCGTAAATCACTGCGTAGCTAGCGAAATTTGCGTAACTCACCACGTAACTCAGCTCGTAAGTTGCGCGTAACATAGCTCGCGAGTAGTTGCGTAAGTTACGAGTGACTTACGAGTAACTTACGCGAATTTAGGGATGTCAATTGTGACCTGTACTGTACCAGAGTACACTATCAGTTAGAGTTAATGATACTTTTAGTAAGATGATAATCAAAACTTATTCTAAACTAGCAACATGGTTTCTTCCTGTTGGTGATGAAAATAAGCTTTATGGTGAACTTAAGAATGATTACATTATAAATAGTGAATTAGATAAATGGACTGGTTGGTTAACTTTGAAAATGGGTAGTTTAATCGCAGTAGCATCTACAAGTTTGATAACTATTGGGAACATTGAAAATTTAACTGTTATAAATTCAGTGGACTTAAATGGAGAACGAAATCCACAATCCAACTCCACAAATCAACTCGAACCCAGAGCAGCCAGAACCGAATCAATTGAACCAAGTTAATTTACCATCTAAAAATGATAACACTCAAACTGTCACAGTTACTCCCCCAAGAAAGACTAGATCACCAAAGCAAATAGCATGGAGTAAAGAATTAGGGAAAAGATCCCAAGAATTTAAAAAACGAAAACAAGCTTTATTAAGCAACAATAAAATCAGGGAGGAAGCAGCTGAATCTGAAGAACCCAAAGAAACTGGACCTCAACAGTCACAGAATGGATATAACTGGTTAGTGGTTCCAACAGTTTTACTTATTGGCGGGGTCATAGTTTGGTGTAAATGGGGGAAATATAAAGCTTTTAACTGTTTACCATCAATACCCGAGAAATCAGTACCTGAGAAGGCAAAGCCAGCGATATACATCGAAACTAAACCAAAAGTCAATACTAACAAAATAGCTTTTATGGAATAAATAAATAGACAATGGAAGTTTACTGTGTTAAATGTAGGAAATTCACGGCAAATAAGGGCAAAGTAACTATTCATAAATTATCTGGGGGTAAAAAATACTTATTAGTGAAATGTGCTGAATGTGGTAATAAAAAAGCAAAGTTTATTAAGTAATAAATAATCATGGATCAAGGCGAAGCCAGCGATATACATCGTGAGCAATATCTTAGAGATTTGTATTACAACCCTGAAAGCTCAGTTGCTTATACAAATATTTCTCAAATATGGAAAAAAGTAAAGTCTGATGGAAAACTTATTAAGTATAAAGAATTAAAAGAGTTTCTTGAGGATTTACCAACTTATCAATTACATAAATCTTTCAGTAAAAAATTCCTATACAGAAAAACAATGGTTTCTTATGCTGATCAACAATGGCAAGCAGATTTAGTTGATATGCAGAGATGGGATGAAAAGGGTTATAAATACATTTTAACAGTGATAGACGTATTTAGTAGATATGCTTGGGCTTTACCTTTAAAAAGTAAGAGAGGTGAAGATGTCAAAGATTTATTTGTAAATATTTTCAAAGACGCTAAACCTGGAAAAATACAGTTTGATGATGGAAAAGAATTTTATAACAAACATTTAAAAGATCTTTTAGAGAAAAATAAGATAGAATGGTTTTCATCATTTTCAGATAAAAAAGCTGCAGTAGTTGAAAGGTTCAATAAAACTTTAAAAACCAGAATGTGGAAATATTTCACAGCAAAAGAAACAGATAAGTGGCTGGATATATTACCAAATCTGGTAAAAGGTTATAATAATATATTTCATTCATCAATTGGGATGAAACCAGTAGAAGCGAGGAAAGAAGACAATGAGGGAGCAGTTTGGTTTAATTTATATGGCGCATTTTTACAACAAGAATTTGGTGATCCTAAATTCAAAATTGGAGATAGTGTAAGAATAACAAAATATAAAACAATATTTGCTAAAGGTTATCTTCCAAATTTTACTGAAGAAGTATTTACAATCAAACAGATTATTTTTACTAAACCAATTGTTTATCAACTTGAAGATTATCAGAATGAAATCATTGATGGTTATTTTTATGAAGAAGAATTGAGCTATGTTCCAAATCCAGAACAATTAGAATACAAGATTGAGAAAATTTTCAGGTATAAGACAGTTAAAAGACAAGGTCATCATGGAAAAAAGTACGGGTTAGTAAAATGGAAAGGCTACAGTGATAAATTTAATGAATGGTTACCAATTTCAGATATAAAACCCCTCAATTGAAAAAAATTTTATGTAATAAATGGAGCTCAAAAGCTTTAAAGACATAAGTCAAAAGAAAGGATTAATCGATCTGGGAAATTTAAAACTACCACCTGGGTTCAGTAAAGATGTACTAGATGAAATACTTCCAAGTAGGCAAAAGAGAGAAATAATTGATCTGGGAAATTTAGACGAACTAGATGAAATAATGTATTTAACCCCCAAAACAAATATTCCAGAATTGAGCGCTATACCTGTTAAGTCAGAAAAAGTGCATTGTGAAGTGTGCAATGTAGATATTACGTACACAAACCTTGCACGCCATAATAGAACTAAAAAACATCTTCAAAATTGGACTGCTCTAAATACAAAATCAGTAGAACTTGATCAACAAGGAAAAGAGTTTCGCTTTAGAAAAGAAAATACAGAATATTGTGAGTATTGTAAAAAGCTAATAGAAAAACAAAACTGGGTTAAGCATCTAAAAACAAAGACACATACAAGTAATGTTCAAAGTTATATTAATCTTTATACACCAAAAAATAGAAGAGGTCAGACAAGGCAAGAAACTAATGAAAAGCCAAAGCCGCCAAAGACAGAGAAAAAATCAAAATTAACACGTTTGGAATTTGAAGAACCTATAACAAAAAGACATACGTCGTCGGCTTCGCCACTTCACCTTATCAAACAATTTGGAAGGGAAGGAAATTATGTATCAATGCAATTAAGATATGATAAAGAGGCAGTAGATGTAAAAGAATATCAAGATAAGTTTAGTGACCTGATAACAATCATTAAAAACAGGCGTTTTAAAATAAGTCTGTCATCTAAGGTTCAATTTTTAAAACAAGGAAATATAGTTGTTCATAATATTCAGTCACCTTATGAAGTTACTATCTCCACTAAACAAGGAATAGAAATTTTAGATAAATCTCTAAATTATATAAAGACACAAATTGATGAAAGATATTTTAAAGGAAGCAGTTTAACATTAAACAAAATACTTTTTATGGATATTTGGGTTGCAGGGATGAAGGAAATAAAAGGCGGGCATTTTATTCAATTACCCTTTAAAACTAATGCTGTGATAAATGTAAAAACTAATGATGAGAAATGTTTTTTATGGGCTTTATTAGCCGCTAAATATCCCCCTAAAAATAATATAAGTGATATATATTCTTATAAAAGGTATGAGCAAACAATTAAGATTGATAACTTCCCAGTTATGATAAAAGATATACCAAAGATTGAAAAAGAGAATAATTTAAAAATTAACGTGTTTGGCATATCGACTAAAAAACTTAATTCAACCAACATTTTAGATTACAATCTTGAACCATTATATCTTTCAAAGAATTTTGATGATGATGATGTTATTGATATTTTACATTACCAGTCTCATTATATGTTTTTAAAAGACATCAATCTATTTTTTAGAACAGATCAGAAAAATACTAAACACTTATGTAGAAGATGTATGAATGCTTTTGAAAGAATTGAGACATTAATAGAGCATAAAAAGAAATGTGGTCAACATGATTATTGTGAAGTAAAAATGCCAACTGGAAAATATTCTACACTGAAGTTTAAAAACTATAATTTCAAGAATAAAGTACCTTTTGTTATTTATGCAGATTTTGAGAGTATTAATCAAGAACCTATAAAGTCAACATGTACTGGACATACGTCGTCGGCTTCGCCTATTCCAACAGATCCTGATGAAATTAAGACCAAGACGGAGTCAACTAAGAAACTAAAAACACAAATTGCATCTGCAGTTGGGGCTTATATACATTCAGATTACCCAAATTTATATCTCAGCAATTATTTATGGCATAGAGGACCTGATGTTGTAGAAGTATTTTGTAATTGGTTAATAAATGTGGAGAATCAGTTTAGTCAACTTCTAAAAACAAAAATCGGAATGTTATTAACCCCAGAAATTGAAAAACTATTTCAAGAAACTAAAGATTGTTATTATTGTGGTAAACCTTTAAACAATGATCGGGTTAGAGATCATGATCATTATACTGGTCGAATTGAGGCGAATGTGAAACGTATGGGCGAAGCCCCACTAGTACCAATGTCGCCCGCAAAGACCGCCACTGATGATCTCATACAGGAATAGAAATCTTAGATAAATCTCTAAATTATATAAAGACTCAAATTGATGAAAGATATTTTAAAGGAAGCGGTTTAACATTAAATAAAATGCTTTTTATGGATATTTGGATTGCAGGAATGAAAGAAATAAAAGGTGGGCATTTTATTCAATTACCCTTTAAAACTAATGCTGTGATAAATGTAAAAACTAATGATGAGAAATGTTTTTTATGGTCTTTATTAGCTGCTAAATATCCCCCTAAAAATAATGTAAGCAATATATATTCTTATAAAAAGTATGAACAAACAATTAAGATTGATAACTTCCCAGTTATGATAAAAGATATACCAAAGATTGAAAAAGAGAATAATTTAAAAATTAATGTGTTTGGGATAGAAACTAAAAAACTTAATTCGGTTAACATTTTAGATTACAACCTTGAACCATTATATCTTTCAAAGAATTTCGATGATGACGAGAAAAGCGAGAACGGAGTTCATGTCATTGATATTTTACATTACCAATCTCATTATATGTTTTTAAAAGATATCAATCTATTTTTTAGAACAGATCAGAAAAATACTAAACACTTATGTAGAAGATGTATGAATGCATTTGAAAGAATTGAGACATTAATAGAGCATAAAAAGAAATGTGGTCAACATGATTATTGTGAAGTAAAAATGCCAACTGAAAAATATTCAACACTGAAGTTTAAAAATTATAATTTCAAGAATAAAGTACCTTTTGTTATTTACGCNGGGCGAAAATGCCAGTCTTAATTGGCACGCGAGAGGTTCTCTGTTCGTGTTGGCAAAAGTCAGTAAGATCAGGTAGTCATTTATTCACAGTCAATCAATGCAATGCATGCCATGCATCATGTACATAATAACAATTGGCGATGGCATTGTATGGTGTACATGTGTAGCCCTATTCTACCCTACCCGTCGGTCATGTCGGTAGGCGCGAGGCATGTTGCATGCATGCGTATTGGCCTGGGCCTACATCATGTACATGTAAGCCTAAAAGTGCATTCTGCAGATGGGCTGCTCACAGCCCATCTGCAGAATGCACGTCACAAACCTCAGGTACAACTATTGCAGTCTATCAATTCAGCTACTTGGCCTAGTATTCATGTTTCTCTTTTTCATCTATTTCAGAATTTGGCACGTGTTTTCTGTAGCCGCGATTTGCTTCCTGCAACACATTATTTAGTGCAAACGAACTTTCGCAGCTTCAGCGCAACAACCTCTTCCGGTACCACCCACATCTACACACCGTATAGGCTTAAATCTATACCTAGCACCTCTCTTTCACTTCACTGGAAATTACAGAGGAGCAGCACATAATGAATGTAACTTAAAAGCAAGATATATTAACTTTGTACCCGTTTTCTTTCATAACTTAGGTAATTATGATGCACATTTGTTTATCAAAACACTTACTAAAAAGACAGAGAAGGAAATCAAGATATTAGCTAAAACTGCGGAATGTTATATTTCATTCCAGTTTGGTTGTTTGAGATTTTTAGATTCATATAGATTTTTACAAGGTAGTTTAGATAATTGTACTAAATCAATGATTGATGATGATTTTAAGATAACAAGAATAGCTTATCCAAATGAAAGTGATTTTAAGTTATTAAGAAAAAAAGGATCTGTTCCATATTCATTTTATACATCTTTTGAAAGTTATAATGAAACAAAATTAACCCCTGAAATGTTTTATGATGACCTTAAAAATGAAATGCAACCAGTATCAGTTTATCAAAGCGCTAAAGAAATATGGGATCACTTCAAAATTAATAATCATGGTGAATTTATAGATTTATACTTAAAGTCAGATGTATTATTATTAGCAGATTTATTTGAGAGATTTAGGGAAGTTAATTTAAAATACTTTGAGATTGATCCTTGTCACTGTTATTCATGTCCTGGTTTAACTTGGCAAGCTGGTTTAAAATATACAGATATAAATTTAGACTTATTAACAGATATTGATACACTGTTAACATTTGAAAATGCAATAAGAGGTGGAATATCTGGCATAATGGGAACAAGATATGTTAAAGCAGATAATAATCATAAACTACTATATGTGGACGCAAATAATTTATATGGATGGGCAATGATGGAATTTTTACCTGAAAAGAATTTCAAAACGATTATACCCAACTTTGAAATAACAAAAGAACATATACTAAACGTTCCTAAAAATGCACCAGTTGGATATTATTTTGAAGTAGATTTAGTATACCCTGAAACTATAAAGTTTAAGTCTATCAATTTCCCATATTGCCCAGAATCATTATTTATACCAGATGAAGAGTTAAGTGATTATCAGAAAAATGTATTAGGTAGTGAAAAGAGGTCAAAAGTAAATAAATTAATCTTAACTCAAAAAGATAAAACTAATTATATAGTACACTACCGATTATTACAGTTTTATTTACAACAAGGTATGATTTTAAAGAAAGTTCATTATGTCATACAATTTGAACAAAGACAATGGTTATCATCATAAGAAATAGAAAAGATGTAGAATTAGTTAATGATAACGAAAGAGCTTTAAAACTTCAAACAAGTCCAAAGTTTGAATCAAAGATTATATTTGATGAAGATTTATGTGCTATCTTAATGCGTCAAACATCAGTAAGATTTGATAAACCAATTTACATAGGGGCAACAGTTTTAGAATTATCAAAGTTATTAATGTACAAATTCTACTATGAAACATTACAACCATATTTTGGTGAAAAGAACATAGAATTACTCTATCAAGATACCACTAGTTTTGTTCTAAAATTAAAAACTGATGATTTAATTAAAGACTTAATAAATTTAAAGGCTCACTTTGATTTTAGTAATTATCCAAAAGATAATCTATTATATGATACAAGTAAAAAGAAAGTTCCTGGTTATTTTAAAGATGAACTAGCTGGTGAAGAAATGATAGAATTTATAGCATTAAGAAGTAAAATGTATGCATACCGAACTAATGAATCTGAAGCTAAGAAGTTAAAAGGAATAAGTAAGCATGTAGTGAAAAAACACATAACATTTGATGATTATTTTAGTTCACTATTTGACAGGAAAAAGTTTAGTCACGATATGAGGACTTTGAGATCAGAAAAGCATAATATGTACGTAGAAGAGATAAATAAAAGAAGTTTAAATCCATTCGATGATAAACGATATATTTTAGATGATGGCAAAACTACAGTGCCATTTGGTTATAGTGTTCCTTAAACTTTATTATAAAAATTTTTGTTATATAAATGGGACCCAAAATAAGAAATGCAATTGCCACAATTATCTCAACTATCAGTTCACTGTTAAATAATATAAATGATAACTTTGAAATCCATGTAGATAATAATAATAATAATGTAGATAATAATGTAAATAATAATATAGTAGATAATAATAATAATGTAGATAATAATGTAGATAATAATAATTTAGATAATAATAATAATGTAGATAATAATGTAAATAATAATAATTTAGATAATATAGTAGTTAATAATAATATTGTAAATAATAATGTAGATAATAATAATACAACAAGGTACAAAAGGCACAAAATTGACACACTAAATGATAATAAACAAGAGTCAATCTCCAGAATTCACGAATTTTCGACCCCAACTGGGGTCTTTTTCAAGTGGAACTTTACAATCTGAAACTCTAGAAAAGACTGAGCTGAAGCCCGAATGTAGAACTACATAGCCTGTGTAGACAGGACAAACAAGCAATTAAGGAAAGAATAGCGACCAAGCCCCAAAGGTGGCCGCTGGGCAATTAAGGAGAAACTAATTCAGCTGAAAAGAAGGGTTGAATAACTGCATGGATTCTCAGTCTGACCACAAGCAGAGTGTAGGTAGCTGGCGCAGAGCTTCATTTGGCTGAAAGAAAGTTTATAAATTAATAAATATGACTTGTGTAATACGTAACAAGCACAAAGCGAAAAGATGCACAAAGGTAAAGGAATATAAAGGAAGACAACTTCCAGATTTGAAGGAAAAAAAACAGAATGGATAATGCAAATCACTGAGCAATGAAAAGAATAAGGTGAGGAGGATTAGAGCAAAAAAAGGGGGGAAGGAAGGGAAAAAAACAAGGCCTAGACCAGAAGGGGAGCCACAGTGCCCTCCGCAACTGGAAAATAATAATAATAATAATTTAGATAATATAGTAGATAATAATAATGTAAATAATAATAATGTAAATAATAATGTAAATAATAATAATAATGTAGATAATAATAATAATTTAGATAATAATAATAATGTAGATAATAATAATGTAGATAATAATAATAATTTAGATAATATAGTAGATAATAATAATAATAATGTAGATAATAATGTAAATAATAATAATGTCGATAATAATAATAATTTAGATAATAATAATAATGTAGATAATAATAATTTAGATAATAATGTAAATAATAATAATGTAGATAATAATGTAAATAATAATAATGTAAATAATAATAATGTAGATAATAATAATTTAGATAATAATGTAAATAATAATATAGATAATAATGTAGATGATAATAATGTAAATAATAATAATGTAAATAATAATGTAGATAATAATAATTTAGATAATAATAATAATTTAGATAATAATAATAATAATGTAGATAATAATAATAATGTAGATAATAATAATTTAGATAATAATAATAATAATGTAGATAATAATGTAAATAATAATAATTTAGATAATATAGTAGTTAATAATAATATTGTAAATAATAATAATAATGTAAATAATAATAATTTAGTAGATAATAATAATTTAGATAATAATAATAATAATTTAGATGATATAGTAGATAATAATAATAATGTAAATAATAATAATATAGTAGATAATAATAATGTAAATAATAATGTAAATAATAATAATAATAATAATAATAATGTAAATAATAATATAGTAGATAATAATAATGTAGATAATAATAATGTAGATAATAATAATAATAATAATAATAATAATAATAATAATAATAATAATAATAATAATAATAATAATAATAATAATGTAAATAATAATGTAGATAATAATAATTTAGATAATAATAATAATTTAGATAATAATAATAATGTAGATAATAATAATTTAGATAATATAGCAGTTAATAATAATATTGTAAATAATAATAATGTAGATAATAATGTAGATAATAATAATGTAGATAATAATAATAATTTAGATAATATAGTAGATAATAATAATAATTTAAATAATATAGTAGATAATAATAATTTACATAATATAGTAGATAATAATAATAATAATAATGTGGATATAATAACCAATAATAATGTAGATCTAACAAATGAGGAACTTAGTTTACTATTACATAATTTACTTACCCCAACACAAAATATACAAGTAGATTTAACCCAAGAAAATGAAATAGTTAATTCTATTGAAGATTTTCTTTATGATATCAGGAATTTATTTGTAGAAGCTGAAGCGGATGATACAGCAGATTTCTGTGTTGTTTGTTATACTAGGTTACCAAATATAACATTTTATCCTTGTAACCATGATAATTGTTGTAGTACTTGTTATCCAAGGTTATATAATAAATGCCCATATTGTAGAGCAGATATTACTTCTACAGAACCAGATATTAATTGGCAGAGAACAACTGGCACACTTGAAGTAGTTTATGATGAAGATTTTACCACAGATTTCAATGTCGATAATTTAGATGACCCAATCTTGGAAGAAGAATTAAGATGGTTAAGAAGAACTAGGCATAACAATGAAGAAGATGAATTTGCTTGAATTATCATTATAAAATTTTTTACTATATAAATGGGATCAAACGCAAAGCGTGGTGAACAAAGTTCAATAACGATAGAAGGAAACATTGCATCAGGAAAAAGTACACTAATAGGAGCATTGAATTGTTATAGTGATATCACTGTAATACCAGAACCAATAGAAAGATGGAAGAATTGGAATGGGGTTAATATGCTAGAATTAATGTATAAAGAACCAAAGAAATACATGAAAGACTTTCAATTAATGACACAACAAACATCAATAGATAGTCATAACTTAAAAACTAACAACTTAAAGATTATGGAAAGAAGTATTTATTCTTCACAACACATATTTACCAAAATGCAACATGATGACGGAATGTTAACTAATAGTGAATATAATTATATTACTGGGAAGTTTATACAAAGTGAACTAGATATCCCTAAACCTAATTGTATAGTTTACTTAAGAACTAAACCAGAAGAGTGTTATAAGAGAATGTTACAAAGAGCAAGATCTGAGGAAATAAATGCTACTCTGGAATATCTAGATAAATTACATAATTATCATGAAGACTTATTTATTAATAATCAAAGTAATTTACCTTGTGTAGTAATTATTTTAAATGGCGATCTAGATAAGGAACAAGTTAAAGAGAAGTTTATAAACTTCATAGGTTCATCTAAAAAGTGCTCTAAATGTAAGATAAATAAATTTCAAAGTAATTTTTATAAAAATTCTAAATCAAATGATGGTTCACAAAATTATTGTAAAGAATGTAATAAAAATTATATGCGACCTTACATGAATAAAAAATACAAAGAAGATCCGGGCTTTTATAAGTTACAATTATCGAGGAATAGTTTAAATAGATGTAACAGTTTAGGTTCTCTTAAACAATACTTAGGTTGCCCAAATAAATTCTTTATTGAATGGTTACGGTATCAGAGATATATAACCCCTAATAAAATAATCGATGAAGAATTAGATCATGTATTACCAATAGCACACTTTAAAGATAAACCACATATATGTTGGAACTGGATTAATATAAGGCCAATAAGTAAGAAAGAGAATAGAGAGAAAAGTGATAAAATAGATTTAAGCCTATATAAGTTACAATTAGTTAACGCTTATAAATTTGCCAACCTGTATACTTTTAAATCCCAAGAGGAGAAGAACAATATAACTATTAACTTTAATTTTATTATAAAAAATACCAAATCATTAATCCAGTGCTAGTTAATCCACTAATAATCCATAAATATTCATAATTCTTCATCTCTTTACCTGGAGTATAATAATCACTTAATTGAGGTTTTCGTCTTATAAGTATTTTATTAGTTGGGTTAAGTTCATTGTATAATGTTAATGCAGAATCTGCTTCTCTAAAGTCATAAACTGATTGTTGCTCTTTTTTTAATTGAAGATTAACAAAATCTATAGTCTGCTTTCTATGTTCTTCCCATTGAGTTGTAGTTTTTTGTAATTTTTCTTGAGTGAGATTATGTCTCTTCATTTCAACTTCATAACCATTCTTATCTATTGTTTTAAACAAATAACCAGACCCAGTAAACGCAAAAGCATTAACCAAAGCACCGCCTATCATCATTCCTACAGCTGCCATTTAATTGGCTGAATAAAAGTGAAATATTATCATGATAAGCTAACATATCACTGTTATCATCAGAATAATTATTAATAAATTCTTTTGCTTTATTTAGTTGGGTTTGAAATAAATCGAAATCAACATTAGTACTCTTAATAAGATTCTCTGTAGCATTTAATGGCATAATATTTATCCAACTATCTCTGATTAATAAGAAAGGTGATGCATTAGAAAATCTCTTGAAATAATGAATTGGAATAACATGATCGAAATGTTCATTAAATGGATCTTTACTTTGAGATTTAACCCAACTATAAAAGAATTTATCACTGCACCTTAAAACTGATGAAAATATTCCTACCCTTGAAATAGTATTTCTTATCTTCTCATAAATATATCTATCTTCATCATTATCTATTTTATCTTGCCTAATTCTTTCTCTAATCTTTCTAGCACATTCTTTACAAATGCATTTTAAAGCAGAAGGAGAAAGTTCTGTAAGTGGTTTATTTTCCCCGCAACATAATTTATCGCCGCAACATATTTTATGACTGCAACATATTGTGTGACTTATATCCAAATTATTAATTGTTTCATTTAACTTTAATTCTTTCTTCTGTTTATTATTACTCATTTATTTAGTAAATTTATTTCATAATATTACGCGGAATAATTCCCTGTTGATATAAATAATCTAAACTCATATTACTTACCGCAACAATACCACCAAGTTTTAAAATTTCCTCTAAATTAGCTTGACTTGGAGAACCGATGTTAATCCTAAGGAATCTCTTAATTAAGTAAGAATAAGCAATTGTTGTTCCGGCCAATAAAGTACTTTGATACAAAGTGTTAACAAAATCCTTTCTATTTGCTTCCATTTATTTAGTAAGAAATCCTAATGCTGAAGACTTGCAAGTTGTTGATTACTTATATTTACTTGAGCATCAGAGACAATAAAAATGTGCATTTTATAAGGCCCTTTACCAGATGTTTTTGTTATAGCTAATTGTATACCATCTTTTGTGTTTTGTAGTTTTTGGCCAGAACCATGTAAAGTATTATCTTCAGTAGTTCTCAAATCAATCCATAAACCATAATGATTTTTATCACCATAATATTTTTCTAAGGTCATATAACAATCATCTGTCTTTTTAGCATTCTCACTCATAAAGTGTTTCTTAATTTCTATCCATTGGTCTAAAGTTCTCATTCCCACAGGAAATACTTTATTTGCTATACCTTCTATTGTAATCTTAAGATTAGTTATACCAGGGTTTTCAAATTTCTCAGAATCTCTTTGGCCATCAGTATGGTCTGTAATAAATAATAGTAAAACACCTTTTATTGACCTTCTAGGGGAATTGATATTTTCATTAATTAAAGTATCTGCTGATGAAACATGAACAGTTTTAAAGTGATCAACCCAATCGTAAAGAATCGAAAATCCTGCGTTATAATTAGCACTTAATTGATTAGCTAATGTTTCATTTGTTACTGTGTCATATTCTAAAGAAATATTTCTTAACTCGTAATTCATATTTGCCGTTGTACTAGTAACAATTATATCTTCTTTTGGTGCTAGAGTTATTTCAAAAATAATATCTTCTCTTATCGGAAATTTATACAATGGAGCATGAGTTGATAATAATTCAAAATCTAAAGGTACCATATATTTCTTATCAAATACAGTCTTAAGTGTTTTTTGTGTAGTTGTTTCTCCTTGAACACTTGCTTCTGCAACCCCTGATCTTAATTGTCTTAAATTCTTATGTTGTATACCTTGAAATACTAAATTACCTCTTTCTTTCTCACTCAACCATAAATCTTTGAAAGTTGTATATAAGTTATAATTATCAAGTTGAAAGATTGTTTCAGTTCCCCATTTTACAACTAGTTTTGAGATTAGATTTCTACCTAAATTATTAACAACATAATTACTTGCATTCCCAATAAGATCAACATCAGCTGATAAGTAAAATGTTCCTGGGACAAAGAAAGTATTTTCTGTTAATCTTGGTATTCTTATGTATAATGTTTCTTTTGGATTTGCCGCAGAAGGATTATTACAAATAACATGATGCTGTCTTTCAGCTTTTAAACCTAATCCAATTCTAAGATTTCTATTTGTGTTTAGAATTGTTCCTGTTGCCATTTATTTAGCGTTTATTTCTGATATAACTAACACCTCTCATCATTCCGTAAACTATAGAACTAACAATAATGAAAACGAGTATAATTAAATGTTCCGCTAGAAAACCAACAGCTGCACCAGCCGATTTAAAGATAAATGAAACTATTGAACCAATTATACCTGGTAAAGCTGAAAGTGACTTCTTCGCTAATTCTTTTAACCATTCTGCAAATTTCTTTAATCCTTCTTTTACTTTGTTGGGAATACCTGGAGTATTTGGTGGTTTATCTGGTGGAGATGGAGGAGTTGAACCTTTCAGACTATTACTGATGGATAAACCTAAAGTTGTGAATGTCATAACAATTGCAGCTATAATTGCACCAACTGTTAAACCTTCAATTTTAAAGAGCAACTTAATTCTATCTTTTAGTGGTATTTCAGATTCAGGATTTTTTAAGACATCAGTAATTAAATTTTTCATCCTTCTTGTTTGAGATTCTTCTTCAGTTCTTAATTCAAATGCCTTCTTTCTCTCCGTTACTAATTTCTTAACTACTTCTTCTTTTTCTTTCTCTACTTTTCTTATTTGTTTTCTTAATTCCTCTTGTTCCTCTTCATCACGTCGTCTAGATTGAGTATAATCACTTTGTAAATTATCAAGACTATTGTTCAATTTAGTATTTTGTTTCTCTAATTCTTCTATCTGCATATCCTTATCTCGTTTAACCGCAGCAAAATCCTCACTTGTTTTTATTAACCCTCTCCACTCTCTTAAAGCATTATCTGAGAAACCAAATGATCTCAATTCTTCTTCATCTGTATCAATAAGTTGTTTAATTGGGTCAACATCTAGCGTTTCTAAAGTATCGACGACATGTTGTCTTTCCGGACTTATTTGTTGGGGTTGAGTTCTGGAAGGTTCACTATCCATAGGTTGTTTAAATCTAGATGATGACTGCAAGATGGGTTGTTTTAAAATGGGTTGTTTATCTTTTGTAACAAGAAGATCTCTGAAATAATTAGCAAAACTTATTCCATATTGCCTTTTCAAACCATCATAGTTATATAATACACCACTAGGTCTTTTCATGGTTAAACGTAAATATCCATTAGGTTCAGTATTTTCTTTCTGTTTATGTGTCATGGTTTTAATGTAACTAATATCTGGTTTGAAATATAATTCATTTCCTTCTGAAAGTATTTTAGGGGCTACTAATCTTATACCAGTTTTTGTAGATGACCAACCTGTATTATTAAGATAATACTCAAGATTTTTTTCATTTTCAGTTAACTCTATTTTTCTTTTTTCTAATTCAGGATCTATTGATGGTGGTGGTGAAAGAAGATTATCCTCAGTAGTTAAATTATCACCAATGTTATATTGTGAATTATCATCAACAAAACTAGTTTCTTGTGTTTGATCTGGGTCATCTGAGGCCCGAAATTTTCTAAACCTTTCTACCATTTCAGTAAATTCTGGATCAGTTCCTCCTTCAGCCATTTATTTAACGTAAATATAGTGCAACCCCAACTAATGCACTAGTTACACCATATAAAGCAAATTTTATGTCTTGATGAGTTTTATCTTGGGTTATATGAGTTATATTCGGTTCTTTATTATCTGGTTCTTTATTATCTGGTTCTTTATTATCTGGTTCTTTATTGATTTCATCTGATTGAGCTTCATCTTGGTTGACTTCGTCTGTCACTTTTGTTCTAAATGTTTTAACTGGTGAACCTTCCATTAATTGTGGTAAGTTTCTTTTTTCATTATTTATATTATTTCTCCCAGTTTTCATGTTTTGAGTTGCAATCTGAATATTGTTGTTATAATTTTCTATATTACCAACTTTTAAAACCATATCTGAACTAATTATGTAAAGTCCTGGGCCAATAACATAATCTAATCTAACATGATGATATCTTGCAATAGAAGTTGAAACATCTGCGTGTTTATCAATAGAATCATTCAGTAGTTTAAGAAATTGTTTCTGTGCATCTAGCTCAGTCCCAAAACTCCCAGTTATAGCAGTTCTAGTTTCAGCTTGAGCCCCTAAAATACAATAAACATAAGTTCTGATAGAGTCGTTTAATCTTTGGGTTCCAGGTGCTGTAAGTTTATCCTTGGGGTGAATAAAATATTTCCATCCATCATTACCTTGTTTTATTTTTTGGATTTTAGCAATATGCAGAGATTGTGCAAATGTATAGTGTTTATCAGGTAAAGCAAAATGTTTTCTATGATTTATAAATCCATTACCAGATATTAGTGAACCACCCATAATTATAGTACCCAAACCATAATTGTCACCTCTTTTTGTTCGGAAGTCAGTAGTAGACAGAGTCGGGCTTGCAGCTGGTGAAACTCTAAATTCATTACATAATCTAGTGAACATAGTTTTATTGATATTATTGTCCAATGGTTTAAAAGCTGCTTCTGTTGGTAAAGGAACTTGTAATTGTTTTAAAATTTTTCGAACTTGGTAGTAGAAATGAAACTGATAAACTGAGTTAATTAGCACACCTCTATTTTTTTCCTAAATCTGGTAGCCCACATAAAGTACTAGCACAGTAAACTGCAAAGTTTAATTGGTTTTGATAATAAGACATGTTACATTTCGCTAACCAGTTATCAACTTCTGTTTCCTTAGTAAATTCTAAACCATAACCAATTGATGGGTCAAGAAGTTTAACTTCAAAGTGCTGATGATCACTTACAAAAATATCTAACGAGTCTAATCTTTGCCCCATAGTTATTTATATAGAGGATAAATCAAGTTGATTAGTTTCAAGAGTAAAATGAATCAATACTTGACTTCCGCTAAAGTTTACAACTTTTCCATTTTTATCTGTTATTTGGAACTTTAGATGATTTGTTGTTCTGTCTACTCTTCTATCACAACTAATTGGGTTAAATCTTTGTAGTTTAATCTGATCACCATCATCAACTGGTATTGCACATAATATATCTGAGTATTTATTATTATGAAGAGTATATTGTTTATTAATTAAGTTGCAACTAAGAAAAAGATTAGTAACATAAAATTGTAATGGTTTCATTGAATAATATTTACCTTTATTAATGAATACTTCTTGTTTAAATCCAAACCATTTATTTAAGAATTCTACTAAACGTTTTATTATAGAAGTTTTATGTTCATCAGTAAATATTCTCCCCCTTCCTTTTTTATTAAGCGCTTCTTTATTTATACTTTTAAACAAATCTTCCAGTTGAAAATCCTTATCTTCTGTTAACTCAATAATAATATAGTTATTATTATCACAATAAAAATTAACATGATTTATTCCATCTTTTTTGATAATCTCCTCCACTTCATTACAGAAATCACTTAAACTAGAATGGCGTTGAAGTGAAAATTGAAGTAAAATGAGGTCCTTGTGTAACAAATTGAAAAAGTCTTCATCATCCTCTGCAACGCATTTATTGATTATTTCTCTATTATCCCAAAATTGACAGAGATCTTTATTTACAATTTCATCTTTTTCGTTAAATACTACATATGCTAAAAAATAAAAATAATCTAAAACCCGTGGAAGAAAATCACCTGTCCACCAAGAATTGTAAAATGTTATACTTTTTAAAGTAATAGATTTAATGAAGTGATAATTCTCCAAATAAATATCAAATATAGCTTCTTCACATTCTGGTTCATCAATGAAATAGTCGATATTCATTTAACTAATAATAATTTGGGGGAGCTGAAGGAACAATTGGAATTGGGTAATAATAGTAATAATAATTATAATTATGATTTACTGTTGTTTTAATTTTTCTATTATTTCGTTCTGAGCTAATTTCTTTCCTTCTTCTAAAAAAGTTTTTAAAGTTCTTCCACATCAACATTTTGGTTTGCAGCAGCTTCTGTTTGCTTTTTTCTTATACCATTCTTTAAGATAATATATTTCTCTTTTTCACCGGTAATTAGTGAAAACTCTTCTTGTGTAATATGTGAATCTGTTAAAGCCTTACTAATTAAGTTATTAACTGTGTTTAATTTTGAAACTGCTAACATTCCTATCTTTTCATGTTTTTCAAGTTTATGTTGAATATTCTTTTTCTTCCAGGTTAATCCTGAAGAAACTAATGAAGAGACAATTGTTACACCCCCTAAAGCAAAACCAACTGGAGCTGTAATTACACCAGCTAATGAACTTATACCAACTGAACCAGCAACAACACTTGCCACATTCAAAACATGACTAACTCCTGTCATAACATTAAATGCTTTCATATATTTGGAAAATATCTTTCTTCTAAATTCTATCTCTTCTTCAAAGAACTTTTTTATTTCTGAAATATGTTGTAATCTAAATTGTGTTGAATTATGAAGTGATGGTTCTGTTTTTAAATCAGGATATAATCGTTTAGTTTCAGTTTCTTCACCCATTTATTTAGTATGAAATAGTTGAGTCGACTGGTTTAAGTTTAGGTTTAGGTAGTTCAGGTTTAGGTAGTTCAGGTTTAGGCGGAAAAAATTCAGGAATAACCCATTCACCATCTACTAATTTAGGTTCTGGTAAATCTAGTTCTGATACGTCTGGTTTTATAAATAATTCACGTTCAGTTGTAAGATTAGATTCATCTAACATTTTATACCAATTCTTTGGACGTTTTGAATAACCCCAATATCTGCTCATTTATGTAGAAAATTTTATTAATAACTCATACTGAATATTTGCGTCATTAAACTTTATTTTCTTATTTTTTTCATCTGTAACCCAAAGTCTTAATTTGTTAAATCTTTCTTTACAAGGTCTTTCTTTAGAACCTATCATACTTGATGTGTATTGTAGCATTTCGCCAAAATCGCATTCTTTAACTGGTAACCTTACAAATACATCACTTCTCTCACCATTATAAAGGATATCTTCTGTGTTTACTATGTCACAATGAATAATACAATAATCGAAAGGTTTAAAGTTAATTGGTCTATCACCATTTATTACCCCTTTTGTACTATCTATTGCAATTAGGCCCACATACCTATTATCAAGACCTAATAATTTTTTAGAATGCTCATCTATAAGAATTTTATAATCATCAACAGTTTTACCTCTAGCTAACCTAAATAAAATTTGTATCTTGGCATCATATGGTCGTAAATCAAACGAAATCTTGTTTCTGTCTATACCTTTTGAGTGTAATTGATTTTTAAATTCCTTGTTGAATGAAGGTAATGTATAAAATCCATCTGGCATGATAATATGTTTACCACGACGATCTTCATAAATAACAAATCTATTATTATTTCTTTTAGCCGAAATATTGTAAAATGTACAAGGTATTCCTGCATAAACAAGTTTGATACTTTCTACATTATCTACTTCCTCATCTAATTGAATTGTTAAATCATTTGCTTCTTGATCAGGATAATCTTTTGAATCTATCATTTGTATTTTATCCATTTATAGTAGTAAAAATCTGTGACTTTAGTATCTGAGAGTAATAGGAAATTGAAGGGATCCAGATGAGGATGATTCGTCCCCTTTTTCTTGTACCTGTGTTTTACTTGAAAATATCGCTATATGTCTAAATTTCAAGTACTAGAAAATAGAAATATCTGAATACTTTCAAAATCTGCTAAGCACGTCTTATTTTGTGTAAGTGAAAACGTTGCTAAATGCCTAAGTTTCAAGTGAATAATTGGGCATCTAAAAAGGGACGAATCTTCCATATCTGGATCCCTTCAATTTCCTATTACTTATAGGCTGCTAACAGGTGGCCTCTATGATGTAATGACCGACTATTGATGGTTTTTACATTTTATTATGCTTCTTCCAGCGGCCTGTATCATTCCCCCCAGTGTCACAGCCGACAGACCAAGGTTTACCAGCCGAGGTGTCAGCTATACTTCCCACCAGACTTTCCCCCATGGAAGACACCTGAATATTGAGTGTCCGAATGGGAAAGTATTGACATCCACAATGGAAAAACCAGCCATAACCGTTCATTGTACATTTGGAGACTGGTCGAATTCCACGGTGTTTACTGAAAAATGTGAACCAGGTAAGGTTGATGAATACCAGCACCAACCATTCACATTCAGTCAAAAAAATAACGACTAGCAAATGCTTTCACTTCAGATTTGTATACAGCATTGCGTAGTGCATTTGTATTACAAAACTCAAGTAAAAGCATTTACTAGTCTTTATT
>NMRB01004180.1:27082-40043 GCA_002633025.1 Notospermus geniculatus
AAAAATTAACCAAGACCAATCAGTTGAGCGTGTCACGTGAGTTGTCCCGCACCAAATGTTTATAAACATAAACGCCTCTATCGTTTGCTCGGATCTATGCATCATGGGATTGATACCAGCTCTTCCTGTTGCTCACTGTCTTTATCACCAATGGACCTCAATGACTCGATTGAACGCCGGACGCCAATCTCTGTGCCATCTTCCAACCTCCTGCTAGACGCTAATTCTATTCGTTTCGGCTTATCATGAACGCCTTGTCGCTCGATTTGCCCTAAAATTGGTAATTCGGGTGTCATTTCATTGGCGACAACGTTACTGCGAAATCGGTTGCAAGTCGAGAGATGTACTTTTGTAGACGAATTCGCCCTTTTTTACGGGAATCCATTCAGTAAAATTGGACGTAGGCAGTTGTCTCGATCGTATTAAAGCGAATGGCTCGCGGGGTTTGTTGTGGCGCCATGACAGTTGGTCATCGATATCAAGCACCATTTTGAGAAAAAGGCAAAAGAAGGATTTTAGTTTAATGGGAAATGCATTAGACAGCCAAACTTTGGAGGCGTATTCTGCAAAATCTGCCGCTTCAAAATCAATGGGAATAGTACAAAATGTACATCTTGACCTAGTGAATTTGAAAACGTCATTAACCCATATTAACAAATTTTTTATGGAACCTCGTCCCCAGTGTTTACATTCGCATATTTGCACAGGTGTTGCATATGGCTGGAGCACGGCTTTGCCTGGAGGCTAGATTCACTCTCTATGGAAGGTACCACCAAAAATGTAAACAAACCCCGCGAGCCATTCGCTTTAAGCTCGGTAACCTACAAGAAAATAACAATTTCCCAGACTGTTCCAAAAATGGACACAAATGCCATTTTCGGTAGGCTTGTATACGTGGGGTCAGAAATGGATTGTTGGGAATAGCGATGTACTATGGGTAAAAAAGAAGTCTTAAGAATATGAAAGCACTTGATGAAGAAGCTTGCTTCGCCTATCATATGGATTGTCATCCAGCATCAAAGTTTTGATCTGTTTTCGAGAGGGAAACTGAGGCTTTCATCATGTCTTTGTGGCTTCCACATGGTAAAGGCTTTTTTCTAATAGTATACAAAAAAATATCATCAGAATTCCCATCGTCCGCGCGTGAATACAAATTCTACCCTGTACTATAACAAGCCATGGAATCTGCCATTCGCGAGGGACTTGTTGATTATTCCGGCATTAGAATAACCCGTCCAGAATGTGAACAAAAAATGATGTTTACTTTTCAAAGGATGGACAACGTATTCCCCAGGAACACGAGCTGATGTCCATGCCGACACTTCAAAGCAATTACGATACGATACCGAACCCTTTTGGCCCTAGCGGTGGGTTCGGGAACCAAACTAACTGGCTGGGAACAGTTGCAACTGATCAGATGCTCAAACAGGCCGATGCGCGCGCCCGGGCAACGCTATTGCCGAACGTTGCCGCTAGTTCCAGCCAGTTGCTCATGTTCTACTCTTTGCCTACCGTTGCTTCTAGTTCTCTTCAGTCGCTGTCGATGTGCGCGGTCTGGCAATAAATTTCCTCTGTTTGTCGAGCACACCTAGTCACGTGACGGAATCCCGAGTGGTCTGCTCAGAAGACATCGACAATTTCCGTGTAGCATCCAGTTCAGTTGCCTGTCCGAAGTGCACGCTCTAGATTGAAGACTGGATTGTGCCACTTGTGGCCGCAATGACCAGTCGTAACCGATGTGCGCGGAACGGGTACATCGATAGCGACTGTTGTGTTCAGTTGCTTCCAGTCGCAAGGTCGATGTGCGCTAGGCTCTGGTGGTCGCGAAGAGAATTGAGCGGGGGAAGAGCCCTTGGTTTTGATCGAAATCTCTTCGACAAAGTTAGCAATACCATCCTAACAAGATGACATTGTAAATGTCGAATGGTTCCCGAGGTACAGGTGCTTCTACCGGTACATGAATGATACATTGACAGAGATCAAGGCACGTTGATAGACATCAGATAAAAAAGTACCGGTAAAAAGGTACTAGGTAATAAAGGTACTAGGTAAAAAAGGTACAGGTAAAAAAGGTACTGGGTAAAAGAAGGTACTAGGTAAAAAGGTACAGAAAAAAAGAATTAACCTAAGTATGCCAAATATCATGCCTCTGCCTCTACCTCTACCACAGGCAGAGATATTTCAAATTATGACCTTGACCTCTGATCATCGACGTCGTTGCATAATCGAAATCGGCATCATCAACAACCTAAGTATGGGTGATATCATGCCTCTTCCTCTACCACAGGCAGAGATATTTCAAATTATCAAGTTTGACCTTGACCTCTGATCATCAAGGGCGTTGCATAATCGAAATGGGCATCATCGATAACCTAAGTATGGGTGATATCATGCCTCTACCTCTACCACAGGCAGAGATATTTCAAATTACCACGTTTGACCTTGACCTTGACCTCTGATCATCGAGGTTGTTGCATAATCGAAATCGGTATCAACAACAACCTAAGTATGGCTGATATCATGCCTCTATCTCTACCACAGGGAGAGATATTTCAAATTATCAAGTTTGACCTTGACCTTGACCTTGACCTCGAGCTTAGGCCTACGTTCTCAACCACTGGCACAGATGTGGCCTAATCATGTTTCTGAACGCTAGACTCGCGCAAAATGTCATCATCCAATCAGTGACCAGTATTTCACGCAACTGGGGGAAAACATGAAACATTATTTTCTGATTGGCTGATCGCTCATTGGCTGGTTGATCGAGCGCATTCGTCAACAACTGGTAGTGACATCTAGTGTTCAGAAACGGACTTTGGTACCTTGTTTCAGTGGTTGAGGGTAACAGCTTCGAGCGGAGGCCGATAGCACTCAATTATTGAGTGTATAGGCTGCTAACAGGTGGCCTCTATGATGTAATGACCGACTATCGATGGTTTTTACGTTTTATTATGCTTCTTCCAGCGGCCTGTATCATTCCCCCCAGTGTCACAGCCGATAGACCAAGGTTTACCAGCCGAGGTGTCAGCTATACTTCCCACCAGACTTTCCCCCATGGAAGACACCTGAATATTGAGTGTCCGAATGGGAAAGTATTGACATCCACAATGGAAAAACCAGCCATAACCGTTCATTGTACATTTGGAGACTGGTCGAATTCCACGGTGTTTACTGAAAAATGTGAACCAGGTAAGGTTGATGAATACCAGCACCAACCATTCACATTCAGTCAAAAAAATAACGACTAGCAAATGCTTTCACTTCAGATTTGTATACAGCATTGCGTAGTGCATTTGTATTACAAAACTCAAGTAAAAGCATTTACTAGTCTTTATTTATGTGACCCATTGTCTGCCGACTCAGATTTTTTAAAATTAAAAAAAAAAAAATTTAAATTTTCCCTCCTCTTCTCTTCCAAACAAACCGAAGGAATCGACCAGAGGGTTGATCTTTCTGACTGGTTCGTACAGAATCGGTCACCACCGCAGCAGACATGAAGGGCAGTGCCGTAAAGTTAAGCGATGCCAGAAATGACGTTATTGAGCACTAGGTGCTCTTTATTTTCATGCTTGATTTTTCGTTTCCAGATACTTTTCTCTGGCATCGCGAAACCATTCTCCATGAAACCGCGTCAGAAGCAGTAGAGTGTTACATTATTGTGTCCAGCCTGGTCCATCCACCACTGTCCTGAATATGCAAACAATGAATATCCTCATCGGCATGACTAGGCCTGCCAGAGCCGATGTCTTCTGATAGCGATTTTCTGACTGAACGGTGACATTTAAAGGGGCAGTCTGCTGATGGTGTCAATGCATTCCACGGGAAGGCCTACTGATTTAAGGGGAGGTCTGGGTATATTGGTTATATCAAACAGATGTAAAGGCCACGGCGAGATACGACCCCCTAAGGTCACCTAGTGCTCAAAACGTCGCTAGGCTTGTTTGTATGATAATCGTTTCAGATCCCTGCGAAGAGCTCGATAAAGTCGAACAAAAAGCATCAATAATCCAGTATGGAATGATACCCAGGACTCTATCTGACGGAAAGAGATATGTTCGCCATGGGACCGAGATTAACTTTACCTGTAAGCGAGGTTATCATGTGAAGGATAGCGTCTACAGTGGGATTGTCGAGTGTCGTTCTGGACGATATTATGACCAACAACAAGAACAAAGCCAACTTTGTAAACCAGGTGAGAGAGAGAAAGCTGACATGTGATTGAATTGACATTATGAGGGAGGAGGCCTCACTCTCCAGTCTCCTTTTAAAGGATATCATACATCGACCTTGCGACTGGAAGCAACTACCGGCAATGGCGTTTCCGGGAACGGTGGGCGACTGGCTGGTAGTTTGGTTCCCGAACTCACCGTTAGGCGCAGAAGAGTTGTGGCCTCGTTTGACCTTGACCTCACACACAGAATTCTGTGTGTCTGACGTCAGAGAGGATAGACTGGTTCCCGGTTCCAGCATACCGTGAGCTATGTTGGGATTGCGAACCAGTCTATCCTCTGTGACGTCAGACACACAGAAGGTCAAACGAGGCCGATACCGAACCCTTTTGGCCCTAGCGGTGGGTTCGGGAACCAAACTAACTGGCTGGAAACAGCTGCAACTGATCAGTTGCTCAAACAGGCCGATGTGCGCGCTCCGGCAACGCTATTACCGACCATTGCCGCTAGTTCCAGCCAGTTGCTCATGTTCTACTCGTCGCCGACCTTTGCTTCTAGTTCTCTTCAGTCGCTTTCGATGTGCGCGCTCTGGCAATGAATTTCCTTTGTTTGTGGAGCACAGCTAGTGATGTGACGGAATCCCGAGTGGTTCGCTCGGAAGACATTGACAATTTCCGTGTATAGCATCCAGTTCAGTTGCCTGTCCGAAGTGCGCACTTCAGATTGAAGACTGGATTGTGCCACTTGTGGCCGCAATGACCAGTCGTAACCGATGTGCGCGGAACGGGTACATCGATAGCGACTGTTGCGTTTAGTTGCTTCCAGTCGCAAGGTCGATGTACGCTAGGCTTAACGACGGGTGGTCGCCAAGAGAAATGAGCGGGGGAAGAGCTCTTGGTTTTGATCGAAATCTCTTCCCCAAAGTTATCAATTCCATCCTAAAAATCAAGGATTCAATGATCGGTAACGGCAGCGGAGCGGTTCGGACACAACATAACCCTACCCTAATACTTCAAACCACAAAGTTTTCGTTGTGGGTTGACTGTGATAACGGCGATAACGGTGATAACGGCGTAGTAATACAAATAACCATTCAGAACGACCTGAGGCGAACTGCTAATCTGTCCACTGGGCGGCGCATTTCACCTCGGACACAAGTCCAAGGCAGCCATATTGTTATCAACAAACCCACATGACCGACCGTGGAACTATTTTCGCCGAATTTTGGCCTGCTAAGATATCCAACCTTATTTCCTGGATAAGTTGAGGCATACTAGGCCTATATATAAATTTACCGATATGTCACCCAATCTGCCAATTATTGATCAATAACGCAACGTTTTTGTGTGACCTATTTCGTTCATGCGCAGGTGTGATGAGGCGACCGCATCCAAACCCACAGAAACTCAAGGCAATCACTCAGTGCGCATTCAAGATGGCTGCCTTGGAATTGTGTCCGAGGGGAAATGCGAGCGTCTACGCAAATTGCCGAGCAGTTGCATTCGGAAGTTCCGAATGACAAATACATGTAACACCACTGCAAGACAGGCTTATGATAGAGTCACTATCAAACTTTCTCAAAAGTTCAAAATTACACTACAGGCCAAAAATTTGGGGCCACCCACGGATTTAAAAAAACTCACCCATACATAGTTTGTTTTTCAATATAGGTGGTGTTAGTGTTGGGTGTCAGTGTTGGTGTTGGTGTCTACCCAGACCCCCAAACACCATGGCAGGTGTTGGCACCGAGTGTGAACACTGGGGTCAACACTGGTGTTTGTTCTACACCGGGTGTTGGTGGATGGTGTTGAACTGAAGCTCAAAACACCAGGTCCCAGTCAACACCGTTGTTAACACCAGTGTTAACATCGGTGTTGGTGTTTATGGGCGGTTATGTCCGCATAAATTAGACGTGCACAAAACGTATTTGTAAGTGTAAAACAGATGTTTTTGTGCCAAAACAGATATTTCTGTGTAAAAACAGACATACAAAACATACAAAACGTGATTATTTTCGGCAAACGTGTGTGTATTCCCAAAACGAATATATTTCTTGCAAAACAGATGTAAGTTTGTCGACAAACACGAAAGTTTTACCCGATTTTTATATTTTCTCGCAGAGATGTCGGCTCGCAGAGACCAAACCGCAGAGGTGTTTGCCAAACGAAGACGCTAGATGGCGCTCGATACTATCGCTGTTTTAGTCTGCCGTTTCTCCTCTGTTGGAGCACGAGCCACCGTGGCCGAGTGGTTAGCACGCGCGGTTATCAAGCGGAAGGGCGTGGGTTCGAATCTTGTCGTGACATTTTTTTTTCATTTCGTTAGTTTCACTTCATTTGATTTTTTTCTTGTCGACTTTTTCATATCGATCTCGCGTGGCTGTCAGACAAAATTTTGAAAAATTAGACCTAGGGCCTATGAAAAATAATTAATCACGAGAAAAATAATTAATCATGAGGCCAACATTTCATCATTAGTACTGTGGAGGGAGAATATCCAAAAAATAAAGCAGAAAGAATGACACACAAAATGATATAATACGTTGTCTCCATAAGGGGCCGTTTATTTAAGCCTTCATTTTACCAAATAGACGTAAAATTGTTCTGCTTGGCCTGGTGGTCAGGACCCCTTTGTGTCCACCTGCCTGAAATTGACGACTGGACTTAGGCGTAGGTCCTACACTCTCAGGCCAAGCAGGATTATGGTAAAATGACAGCTTAAGTGAACAGCCCCTTTCATAACCTGAGGTCTGGAACCGGGCCGATCAGAATAATTTTTACATCTATTTGGTAAAATGAAAGCCCCTTTCGCAAAGTTTCGACCCCAACGGGCGTCTTCCTCAGGCACCTTCTAGTGAGAGATTACAGAAAAGAGTCTTTGAGTCTTTTCTGATAATTATTTTTCATAGGCCTAGGTCTAATTTTTCAAAATTTTGGCTCAAAGAATGCCACGCGAGATCGATATTATAAAAAGTCGATAAGAAAAAATAAAATGAAGTGAAACTAACGAAATCAAAAAATGTCACGACAGGATTCGAACCCGCACCCTTCCGCTTGATAACCGCGCGTGCTAACCATTTGGCCACGGAGGCTCGTTCTCCAACGGACGAGAAACCGCACACTAAAACAGCGATAGTATCGAGCGCCATCTAGCGTCTTCGTTTGGCAAACACCTCTGCGGTTTGGTCTCTGCGAGCCGACATCTCTGCGAGAAAATATAAAAATCGGGTAAAACTTTCGTGTTTATCGACAAACTTACATCTGTTTTGCAAGAAATATATTCGTTTTGGGAATACACACACGTTTAGCCGAAAATAATCACGTTTTGTACGTTTTGTATGTCTGTTTGTACACAGAAATATCTGTTTTGACACAAAAACATCTGTTTTACACTTACAAATACGTTTTGTGCACGTCTAATTTATGCGGACATAACCGCCCATAGGTGTTGACCTTGGAGAATCCCCAGATTTTCATCCATGTTGTTTGGCTGGCTGTGGTTTGGACAAATTTCTTTGATTTCGCAAGTTTTTATCAGGTAAAATGTCTTATTTGGTGACAACAAGCTTTATGCCTATATTTTTGCCCAAATAGAGCAAGTTGATTCAAATTTTGAGGTAAATGCATGCAGGCCTAACACTGGGTGAGGTCAAAATTCGTGTTAAGATCACACCAACACCTGATACTAATACTAACACCACAGGATCACACCAATTTTGACCTCGCTACATGGTGTTGGTGTTATCTATGGATCCAGTGTGTAGATCAGGTGTCAGTGTTAGGATCAGGTGTTTAGTGCTAATATCCGGTGTCAGTGTCACACGCAGTGTTGATTTTAATTCCAGTTTGGTGTTGAGAAATAAATGAAATCTGTCTGTTGTTTGGTTTCTAATCCAAATCGAAATCGAAGGAATCAAAAGGGAACAACGAGTTTTCGTGTATATCATAGCCTGCAGCACGTTTATTCATCTTCTACCCAACTACTACTGTTACAGAGGTCATAATCCAGATTCATCCTAGTTCTATTATCAAAAATAGGCGGCGCCACCCGCAGGTGGCTGCCACGTAGGCCTATAACCGCAAATACCATACAATGTAAATTAACAAAAACAGGTCAAAATACACTAAAACGCCATTTCTAATTATGTAACTAGTTAAAAACTACAAAAACATGCTTATTCGAACTAGAGTTGAGCAATTCGCTTAACAGCGAATTGTAGATCATATCCAGGTTTAAAAAGTGGAAAAGATGGAAATGAGGTTTTAATGCAAGATGCAGTAGGCCTATACTGTAGGCCAAGTGGCGGATCCAGGGGGCGTGCCTGGCGCAAGCCCCCTCCCATTGCCGCTGAGCAAGGAAAATTTTGGAAGTCATATAGGCCCTAGCCCTAGGCCTAGGCCTAATTTAATTACATCAACCCTTTAAGTTCAATTTGGCCTGGCCAGGTGCCAGGAAATCGCGTTTCCGGCACTTTTAAGCCTAGCTACCCAAAAATTTTTCCGGGGGTTCGCTTCTTCGGCCCTCGGAGAATGTGCTTCACCCATTCCACGCCCCCCCCCCCAGGCCTAGGGCCTATGAGAGGGACAGTGTGTGCACATGCCTGTTCATATTGTGTGGGTCGAATGAAATAGGGCCTTACTAAAAGGTAGAATTTTGAAACTAGCAGCGCCATACTCCACGCAGCGCTGCAATTTTTTGATAGCCTACTAAGACGAAATCTTACATATGTTTTAGCAGCGCAGAAAGACCTCACTTCGGCACCTTAGCCGAGGCCTACTTTTGCGAACCGATATAGGCCTACCTCTGCTCACAACTACAGGATAAACATAAATATGGAATCGAAAACAACAAAATACGCAAAGAAAGCAACATTTGTTCGTGCTTGTACATTTGTGATAATAAATAAACCAAAACTTGTCAGAAAACGAACAGGAACCTATTTTGTTGAAGCGCAATGATACAAGCGTAGATTAGTTCCAATCTTTGCCGCGGCGGCGGCGGCACCGTCCGTTCCATCCTGGAACGGCCATTCCAAGTAACCATCGCCTCCCGCAACGTCCTACTCGGTAAATCGATCGTTAAACCTGTTTGCCGATCCGCTAAAACGTGGGAGGGTGAAGCGATGATTGGCACGGCAATACAACGGCAAATTCCGCTAAAAATGACAAAATATGGAATGAAATATTGATCTGATCGGGAACTTGGATGGATTTTTGACGATAGCAGATTGTAATGAGTATACTGGCCGAATTTCAGCCTTTGGCACGCAGCGGTTTAGGTGAAACGTGTCAAAAACCACCGAGCCTTGCCCCACGGCGACTGGCCAGTAAAAACAAGAGACCATATCCACGGGGAGTGGATATGGTCTAATAAGAGATACCATGTTTCTATCTATCATATCTATCTAGCATTTATGGGGTGTAAATCCAAACGTTCAAAAGATAGCTGTACATCGTGTCCTATTGTCCTGTACAAAGCTCAGTTCTTGGATACAGTGATAAAGTCAGTTCCAAAAATTCAATGATAATGACCTTAACCGGCAAATCCAGGGTGGCATCCACCCCTTATACTTCACCCCATCTTATAAGGGTATGATCTAGCATAGATGCCAGCCATTAACACAAGATGCCGACAAAAGTTTAAAATTTCATGTTGGCCGGCCTACTACTTGGAGGTCATCAAATTCTCTTGAGCGAATTTAATATTTCTAGTTTCACAATATTTTACACCAACTCATTCCATTTTCCTACGTTTCTAGTTTCACAACATTTTACGGCAGCTCATTCCATTTTCCGACGTTCTAGTTTCACAATATTTTACACCAGCTCATTCCATTTTCCGATGTTTCTAGTTTCACAATATTTTACACCAGCTCATTCCATTTTCCGACGTTTCTAGTTTCAGAATATTTTACACCAGCTCATTCCACTTTCCGACGTTTCTAGTTTCACAATATTTTACGCCAGCTCATTCCATTTTCCGACGTCGTTTTCAGGTAATGCCCCTAAACCACCTGTCAATCTGACAGCCACGACATTATCTAGTACCTCTATCTCCCTCGAGTGGGAGTCCGCTGATGAAGATGATGGTAACGACCTACCCATCTTTGCATTCACAGTTTATTATAGTCATCATGAGGGTGAGTGCCGTGTTTCATTCATTATAGCCCCTTTTACCTTGCGGAATTTAGGGACCATCCGTGGTCAGGCTGGGTACTGTGACAGAAGGCGACTCTCTATGACAGCGCATCAGATGTAACGTGGAAATAGTCCTATTCTTTTTACGTATTAAAAAGACAATTATTTCTGGATATTGATAACTCCAAAATGTTTGCATAAAAACGATTGGAGATGTTACAAAACAGATGTTTGAGTTGAGAAAATAGTTGTAAAAAATGGTCAAAATTCGCGTGTGTGACTGGGTGATATTACGTCATTGGTGTCATAACACAACACATCCAACGCTTTTGCATGGAGAAAACTGGCCAAAGCAGATGTGGTCAGAAAAATCTGTTTCTGGCGTCCATGTGTCATTAGGGAGGTTGAGATCAGCGACTTATCACGGATCCTTATGCGTACATACGGATCGAAATGTACACAAAATTTGTCCTCGTTGTACAGAATTCTATCCGTATACGTAAAAGGATCCGTGATAAGTCGCTGATCTCAACCTCTCTATTGTGTCATTGTGTGCGTAAATACAAGTTATCTATATTGTACACAGGTGAAGTGTACTCTGGTATTTAGCCACGTGATGGGGGGGGGGGGGCAACCGTTTGTTGCCTGTTTGTGGTTTTCTCACAATGAGGATTTCAAAATGGCATGCAAAAAGCAACGGAGCAAACATAGACCATAATCAAGCTGAAAGGGTAAATGTCGTCGTGGGTAGGCCTATATACAATAGAGAGCTTCTGCACCCGCCCGGTTAGGCTCTACGACGACGTTTATCTATTGTGTGAGTGCACCCAAACAATAGGCTCTACGACGACGTTTATCTATTGTGTGAGTGCACCCAAACAATAGATAAACGTAGTCGTATGGCCTAACCGGGCGGGTGCAGACGCTCTCTAGTGTACAAAGATTACCCAGGATCTCAATCTTCACTAAAACAGTACCCTGGGTGTAGTTTCGATAGGCGAACATCACCCAGCATCGTAGTATGCCACCTGGATTCAAGGTTGTCTCGTTCGTGGTCACGTGACAGTCTGAAGAATGTCGTGAACACCTACACAGGGAAATTGACGTACATCTGGTGGACGTACGGCGTATATACGGCATATACGGCCTCCGTCCTGGATGCGTATATATACCGTATATAAAAGTAGCTACTAATTCAATTTGTATGTACGTCATCGTATGTACGCGGGATATGTGGCGTATATATGATGTACGTATGCCATAAGTACGGCATATAATCGGCAGACATATTTTTCCGTACGTAAGCCATATGTACAACACCGGACGTCCAGAGGATGATCCATTGTACATACGGCGGATTGCTGTACGTCCGCCGTATGTACGTCATTTTGCTGGTGTACACACAGCAAGTAGCCTACCGCGACGCGAGACCGCGAGATTCCACGGGATTTCTAAATAGGACTCATTCCTACATGTCCTAGGCACTGATTGCAGATGCTGGGTGATGCACAGCTAGCGAAACTACACCCAGGGTATTTTTTGAAGATTGCGATCCTGGGTAATCTTTGCAGGACGACATTTTGGCCTACCCTTTCAGCCATAATCAATGGTCCACGTCTAGAGAGATATCCTTTCTTTCAGGCACGAGAGTTGTTCAATCGCACATTGTTACTCAGCAAAGTCCGCTCATCGTGGGGCAGCTGCTGCCATTTACGAATTACTCGTTCTACGTTGTGGCAATCGCGGCGACCGGTATCAGTGAGCCATCAGAGGAGATTGTGCAACAGACGGGCGAAGCATGTGAGTCAATCAGTTTTTCATACTCCTTTGCTTCTAGTTCTCTTCAGTCGCTTTCGATGTGCGCGCTCTGGCAATGAATTTCCTTTGTTTGTGGAGCACAGCTAGTGATGTGACGGAATCCCGAGTGGTTCGCTGGGAAGACATTGACAATTTCCGTGTAGCATCCAGTTCAGTTGCCTGTCCGAAGTGCGCACTTCAGATTGAAGACTGGATTGTGCCATTTGTGGCCGCAATGACCAGTCGTACCGATGTGCGCGGAACGCGTACATCGATAGCGACTGTTGCCACGGTGTACAATCAACATTGCCGTACAGCTGCGGGAGAAAGTTCCGGTCACATACGCTTGGCAAAGCCGACACGCCAAATTACTATAAATACCATTGCTAAGGGAAAAATGACAGCCCTAGGCGAATGAATACACTATAAAAGGCTCGCTGCTGCAATATCTCCCAGAAATTCGCAGGAGAACACATCGAAAATCGGCAATTTTAAAATCAACTGTACGGCTGCGGGAGATTTTTGACTGTACGGTGCGGGAGCGCTTGCTCAGAAATAATTCGAATTGATTTTTGCTTTTTGGATGTCTCAGGACATAATCTCTTGAGAATGGCCTCCGGCAATAATTAGGGCCATAATTGGACCTAATCTGTCATACTCGGGTATGACGGTGCAAGCTTGACGAAGGGCGTGAGCTGGGCACGCAACGAACTTGATAAAATCATGCTCCTCATGATCACCAGGGCCATCTGAAAATCACTTTGTTTCGCAGCCTCCCCCTCCACGTCATGTTCGCCGGCAATTTTTTTTCTGCGGCCAGGTTTCTTGCCATCGAATGCTGAAAATAGTCCTTCGTTT
>NMRB01004181.1:8346-21324 GCA_002633025.1 Notospermus geniculatus
CCATCTTCCACGAGAAAATTCTCCCATGGATAGGCGCCTTAAAGAGGGCCGTGAATTCCTGCTACTTTCTGAGTTTTACGACCAAATGCTAACCTTTCATGTATTCCAAACATGCCCCCTTGACGAGAGATAAAGCCACATCAACATCATATCATGTGTTAAGCCATGTTTATTAGCTGTTTGAGCATGTCAGGAATTAATCTGTTGGAAAATCGGACAAAAATTGATGTGCATGTGTACAACTTGCATCCACGATCCCTATTCTGACCATTCTTCATGTGGTAGTGGTGACTCTTTGGTTTTCTCCGGGCACTCTGGTTTCCTTCTGCTTACAGTCACTCAATACTGTTTTAAACCAGAAATGACACATTTGTCACTCGGTTCCCAACTCAGCTCAATATTTCAAACATGCACCCATATCCCCAGCATTAACACCTCTATTACTTAATTCATCCCCATATGGTCGTGAATTGACGGGTTTTGTCAATGGTGACTTCGTGTTAAAATTTAATCCCGCGTTATAGCAATTTGTCAAGAAAACACACCATGGGGATTAGATCCGTATTCTTACGAACCGAGCCGGAAAATTTCTTACAATATAATATCGTTTGATATTGTGGCGATGTCATACATCATGCCGCGGAAAACAGCGCGCGGTATCGTTTAATTAAGATGGCGTATTGATAAGTGATATATGGTGTTTACTTTTCTACAGTTCATTTGTGGGTGCGTTCAAATTAAGTTTGTGAATTCCTGATGAAAATTTCATTGCAGTTTATGTCATTGTGTGATTTCATTCATTTGGAAGCACAAGACTCAACCCTTTTCGACTAGAAGTGGTGATCTTGGAAGGTTCCCACGCCAACCCCAACAAGGCAGATCAAAAGTGTGACTCCTATAAACTTTTTCTGGATGTTCGAGCTTCACACCACTTGGTTTTCTATTCAATTGAGTTTCACACCACTTGGTTTTCAATTCAATTGAGTTTCACACTACTTGGTTTTCAATTCACTCCTGCTTCACGCCACTTGCTCCTCTATCAGTTTTACACCACATGGTTTTAATTGTCCCCCGCAGTCGACAGACTGCAGGGGACTTACAAACGGGTCTCGTCCGTCGTCCACAACACCAACCTCGACATATGGTTACCACTTACACAGCGTGCAATGTACTCATCATACACAACATGCCGCCTGGAAACGAGGTCACGCTCCAGATTTGTTAGTCGATTTAGCAAAGAATGTGACCTTAATTAAATATAATCTCTGCATCAATAGTTCAACTGTAAACAGAACAATAAATGAAAACATTACCAGTGTTTTTCTTATACTTTTAACTTCCTACGAATACAGAACGACAACCAAATTGCAATGTCGCGATTTGCCGTAAACCAGTCGTCTCACATCATGCAGCATGCTCAGTCACTCACACGTCGTCATGCACCTTCTGAACTGAATAAAAGTCACTTTTCTAGGGTGAAGTGCAGAAATCTTCGCTGCAAACTATTTATTGACCTCTTTCAGGATTGGAAAACTGCCACTAGGCCTACTTAGTTGGTTACAACTGGTGTACTTTGGAGAACATTTGGTGACATTCCACACCGGGTTTGTTTNGCAGTTTATGTCATTGTGTGATTTCATTCATTTGGAAGCAAAGACTCAACCCTTTTCGACTAGAAGTGGTGTTCTTGGAGGGTCACACGCCAGCCCCAACAAGGCAGATCAAAAGAATGACTCCTAAACTTTTTCTGGATGTTTGAGCCTCACACCACTTGGTTTTCTATTCAATTGAGTTTCACACCACCTGGTTTTCAATTCAATCAAGTTTCATGCCACTTGCTCTTCTATTCATCAGTTTCGAAACCACTTGGCTTTCAATTCAATCAAGTTTCACTTTACTTGGCTTTCAATTCAATCAAGTTTCACACCACTTGGTTTTCAATTCAATCAAGTTTCACACCACTTGACTTTCAATTCAATCAAGTTTCATAGCACTTGGCTTTCAGTTCAATCAGGTTTCACACCAAATGTTTTTCAATTCAATCAAGTTTCACACCACTAGTTTTTCAATTCGATTGATTTTATACTCTCTTGGTTTTCAGTTCAACTGAGTATCACACCACTTGGTTTGAATTCAATCATTTTCACTTGTTTTTTTTAATTCAATCATTTGTTCACACCACTTGGTTTTGAACTTGTATGGATCCACGTATGTGTTGACCTACATCCGTAATAATGCCAAGGTGTGGAGGACACTGCGTCCCTGGACTACCTTTGGCATGTCCATACGCAAGTCACAAAAACGTAATGTACACTAGAGCTTGGTATAGGAAGATGTAATGAATTTAGCCAGGACCCCTGTACATTAATTCATTAATGCTTTTCCAACCTTCAGCCTAACATCAGAACATATAAAATATGACTCAAATCACATGGGATGAATTACAAACTAAATTCTAGCCATCCATCCATTAGGTACATGACATGAGCGCCAAGGGTTATAGTGCGTTCTGAAATGCTGCGGGGTTATTATGCGTTCTGAAATGTTGAGTCTGCTGTTTTGAACTAGTGTACAAGCAAGAAACACCAATAGAGGCTTTGCAATGACGTCATCCTGGCGGCCATGCTGGAGGACACAGGGAGCAGAGGTGTGAGCTGACTGTGATGTGAGTTCTGTGAAGTGCACCTCGCCATTGTTTGACGTAACGTCATTGGGGCATGCATGGCTCATTTCGCTGCACCTCTGCAGCATGTGTCGTCCAGAACATGGTGGCTTGTGACATCATATGCAAAGCTTCTATTGTAGGCTCTGACCTATTGTTGCTCAGGCAAAAAGAATACATGTATAGTGCATTCAGAAATATTGAGTCTGTACTTATTTCACCAAGAAATGCAGGGATAAATATTGACAGGAATGGAACTTTTTGCGAAAGAGTTTGTCGATGAATCATGTCTCAGACCCACTGAAAAATCGTGTCGAAATTTGTGAAACAATAATACTCTGTGATTGAGTCAACCAATTTCTGAACAGCCCATGATAGACCCGGAGCAAAATGAAATAAAGAGAGCTGGCCTGGTGTTCTGATAACATTTAGCCCTCTTTCTACCATCCCAAGAGATTCATTAAAATCTTTCATTTATAAAACCAGTGCTTTGGGTATAAATATTGTATGAGGTCTGGGGCTGTGTGCGACAGTGGCAGAATTGTGTAGAGTATGTTGCAGCAAAAGGAACTATCGCTTCTGTATCGGAAAACCCTAAAGCTACTTCTCTGGATGAGGGTTTCTTGTGCGGGAATTTGCACTTGAGCAATTCACAACTGGTCTTACTATGACTTATGCAAAGACTAGTGACACAAATGACTGCCAAAGTTGCCCATGGAGACCTGTGTGGAGTGTCGCGTGGAGAGGCACACCTAAAGGCCTATTTATACCAGTCGCTCATTGAATGCAGCCAAAGCTTTCTCCTCGACTTGCTGAACTGCTTCGAAAGAAATCCCAACAAGTTTTGATTGAGGCCAAAACTTGCTGCGTTTGGGTCATTGAAAGTGCCAGCGGGGAGCCACGGTGGTGTAGTGGTTCGGGTCTGCGACTAGCGATCAGAGGGTCCTGGGCTCGAATTCCACTGGGTGTGAGACTTTGGGCAAGTCTCTTTGCCTCACTGGCCTCTCTTCACCCAGGTGTATAAATGGGTACCGGTCGGAAGTGCTCGATTGTAGCGCTGAATGAGCAGCTCATCTGAGTTCTACTGAAAGGTTTCAGGACAGAAAGGTTTCAGGACAGTGTAAATTTAAAGTCAGATGAGAAACTCTACCGTAGTTGATTATCAGATTGATACACCCAAACTTCGACTTTGACTTCTAACAACTACGGCATTGTTTGGTCTACGGGGATCCTAGCTACGATAGAGGGCAGCACACCGAAACCCGGTCCTATACAATGGATGCCTTTTGTGTGGGAAATTGATCAGGACTGGGATGTCAGTTTCATTTCAATAGTTTTAACCAGTAGTGACACCTATTGAGGCAGGGGGCTTGGGTCCCCACTGGCAATATTGGACAAACTGATGAACAGCAAGAGGAAACCAGGAGTGTCTGGAAAAAACTGCTCTGTGAAAGAATTTTGCCTTCTTTATCACATGAAGGGACTGAACCCAGGACCTCAGACATGACTGGCACTGATGCTTCCACTGTGCCGCTCAGGCTCCCTTCACTGTGGAGTTCCCCCCCCCCCCACAATTCCTGATTGTCCCTGTGACCATCATTGAATGTCTTACTTCACGGGGGACGACCCTGAGTTATCCGGTTCAGCAATGCCTCGTGTCACAAACATAATCCATGTGTGCAGAGGCGTATTGTCCGAGATCAATTGAGACCAGATACGTTATTTATTGATTGATTTTTGGACGTCCCTTAGGGAACGATCGGCTTCGGTGAATTCACTTAAGACATAAACGCTGGAGGTTGAATGATCACGGGGTGGTGGTTAGGTTTATTTTTCTGAGATGAATGGCCGTTGAAAGTGCAGAGGGGGTCTTAGAGTTCTCCCCATAGAATTTTGAAGTCTAGGGCCCATGTTCATAAACATACAGTACTTAAATCAAAGTGTGATACATGTACTTATCTCTTTTGTTGAACAAAGGATAAGTGTCACACATAAGCCTAGACGCATGACCATCGCCAGCGACCAATCGCGCGATCTCGCTTTGACACCAACCCCGTCCCGCGATTTGTTCGGCGTCCGATCGCAAGACTGTAATTACTTGAGTCATTTCATAATGCGTCGCCGTTCCTGAAGCATGCTGGAACATGAATCAACTCCGTGAAGTCGGCGTCCAGATTTTCATCGTGCGGCGGACGCCGATGGTCGTGCGTTGAAGTATGAACTAGGCTTCGTTGGCATATGGCCCTTTGGGTCGTATGCACCAACGAAGATTATCTTTAACTCGGGCTGAGCCAGAGCTTTTCAATTGTTCAGGTTTGCCAGGGCATGATGTGACAATGGAAAAGTTGTGGCTCAACCTGAGTTCAGGATAATCTTCGTTGGTGCATACGGCCCAAGTAGTTTTATGAATACGGACCTACATGTAGATCCTCTGAGATGCGATTTCTGGCCTATCCTGATGAAAATCGTCGTTTGCTCAGAGCATTGGGGTCCAGACTCACTGGATGTACATCTGCTGCCACATGAACTGGACTGACTCAATTTTGAACCTTCGACCAAACTGATGCCAGACACTCCAGTATCTCTGGGTCAGGGAAACAATCCATACTCAAGCTCCCATCTTGCACCAAGAAAGCTGGTCCGCCAACGCCGTATGACTCATTCCAATTCTATGAGCTTGGCCGATAATTTCATACCCACCAAATCATATTCTGTATTGTTACTCGGTTCTCTGTAATCAAACCCGACGCCGACTTATATAGCTATTGATATGAAGATGATTTTATCCGTATTGATTTCATTCAGCGCTCTAGCCGCCATTATGGTCGCGATAATGTTATTGTTGGTGAATCGCAAGGAGCAACGGAACTCGATTTGCTGTCCTTTATTGTTGATTGGTGACAGATTGAATGTGTAATGGAATCAGAGAAGGGTTTCTATTGGAGGTTCGTGGAGAGGGATATATCTGTTGGTGGTCCTTCCATTGGCAGGTTCCTCTCCTGGTGTTGCAGTGGAGGTGTCTCTCCACTGGAGCCCACCACTGGAGGTTCCGTTCAGAGTAGAGGGTGTCTACCCATCAGAGGTATTCACAAGAAGAGGTTTCTCATACAAGAAAAAAGTGGCAAAAGCGTCCAACAGAAAACAGCAACCAACAATCCAATCTTCTAAATCTATCTTTATAAATATCTTTATGAATAATATTCAATGTTCTGCTTGGTCAGAGGCAATCCCGTAAATCATCACGACTCATATTATCCAGGGTCGCAAGAAGACGGGCACTGAGCAGACCCCAATTTAATGGGTGCTATATAACTATATAACACAAATCTGACGTCTATATTTCTTCTGACAATGAAATTTGATGTCTCAAGGGTGGTTTTGACGGAGTGTGCAGGCTGTTATCGTGCGGTTATTGAATGAAGGGGGGAAACACAGAGTGGCAGTCTCGCTAATGCCTACCGCACATGGTCATATTTTTCATACATTTTCTTCAAAATCCTGACCCGGGATCAACAAACTCCCCCTTTAAGTTGTTTAACGAGATGCCTCCACACACTCCAGGAGGGGAATGTCATGTGGAGGAAATGGAGTAACCCCAACAGAGAAATTTCTGCACAACAACTCTAGGAGATGAACTTCTCAAGGAAGGGCCTGTAGTGGAGAGTCTCACTCCACTACAACCCTAGGAGAGGAACCTCCTGTGGAGAGTCTCACTCCACTACAATTCGAGGAGAGGAACCTCCCAAGGAAGGACCTGTAGTGGAGAGTCTCACCCCACTGAAACTCGAGGAGAGGAAACTCCCAAGGAAGGACCTGTAGTGGAGAGTCTCACTCCACTACAACTTGAGGAGAGGAAACTCCCAAGGAAGGACCTGTAGTGGAGAGTCTCACCCCACTGAAACTCGAGGAGAGGAAACTCCCAAGGAAGGACCTGTAGTGGAGAGTCTCACTCCAATACAACTTTAGGAGGAGCATCCCATGGAGAGACACCACTGGAGAGATTCCTGCATCGCTACTCCAGGAGAGGAACCTCCTGAGGAAGGGTAGTCTCCAGTGGAGAGATTCCTCTGCAGAACCTCTGTTTGAGCCCCCTGCCCACGCCTGCACTGGCTAAGAAAGAGTTATTACCCTGACTATAATGTCTGTGATGTTGGTCGCTCCTTGGTCTCTGAGGAATACAGCTCAAAGACAAGAAACCCAACTAAGATGCATCGCTTCTCCACATCCTGAAGGACTTTCTTCGTGAAGAAGTCAAAACCCAGCGACAAAACCTTTTAGCCCGAGTGGTAGGATTAAGCGTTGTTGGCTGACCATCGCAGTACTTTTAGCTAATGGGAGCGCCATGGGATGATTTGACTGGCTTCGGCTGAGAAATATTGTGATCGACATGTGGAAGGAGCGAGAAAAACCACTAGCTTGGTCCGGAAGCCCTGGTAATATTCTACAAAGAAGTATTTTTTTGCAAAGTTGCATCAGGCATAGCTGGCAATAATTCTGCTATTTATCAGAAGTCTTCCGTCGCAGTGAATGCTTCCGTGGGGAGCGTAGTGGCGGTGTGGTTTGAGCGTCGCGCTCATGACAGCAGTTTTCAAGGAGCCCAGTGGTGTAGTGGTTCTGGTCTCCGACTAGCGGTCAGAGTGTCCCGGGTTCGAATCCCACTGGGCGTGAGACTTTGGGCAAGTCTCTTTGCCTCATTGGCCTCTCTACACCCAGGTGTATAGAGGGTACCGGTCGGAAATGCTCGATTGTAGCGCTGAATGAGCTGCTCATCCGAGTTCTACTGAAAGGTTTCAGGATAGACTGGGGTTAAAGTGTAAAAGTCGGATGAGAACCTCTACCATAGTTGATATCAGACTATAAATCCAAACTTTAAGATGCCTGCCAACCTGTACCTGCGAGTGGTTTAAGGATAAAGTGACTGCTGAATGAGCTGCTCCTGCTCGGTAGAAACAATGTTTTTTACGCGAAGTGCCAGGTGGCATAGCCAAATGCTGGACGCTACTCCCCAGTGCCGCTTGCCTGGGCAGAACCCCGTTGATGGTCTCAACGCATTATAGACCGAGCCATGCCTCACAACGCAGAAAATTACAGCCCCGTCTAAACAGATACTGCATGCGTCTGCCACCACAATGTAGCCGTACAATGAGTCCTTTGTTTCTCCAAGACGCTGCGAGCGCGTTAAGAGACAATTACCTGCCAAATATGGTCATTACACCCATTGCTTGAGACAAATTACCTAATTATAGCCCTGTGGTACATCTCTCAAATTAGCGCCGACCAAATAAGCCCTGTTGGTATTCTGGTAGCGTACCGTTGAGACTCATGGCGGCCTTGTACGCCGTGGATTCGCGTCTGTATTAAGACGTATTGCTTATACATCCTGTAGTTCTTCTGTTGTATTATTCTCTTTCTTATGAGGCAGTCTTTCCAAAGAAATCTCGGGAAATATTTGACCTTGGTGCAGTGGTAAGAGCGCCGGATTGGTGACTGGAAGGCCACGGGTTTGATTCCCGTCTGAGTCACCACTTTGTGTTATCAGCTGGTATGAACTGCTCGCTGACATGTCTCAACCTTGGAGCCCTGAGGCCTAGAGGTTAAGGCGTGCCGCCCCTAAGTGCTGGCGATTGATGCCTAATGCGAGGGTCCGTGGGTTCGAATCCGGTAGGAAGCTACTAGTATGTCTTTCACCTTCGAAACCCTTTACCGTTTCATGTACCAGGGGCAATAATGCTTTGGTTTCAGCCCTGAAGCAAAATCCCAAATCCCAATACATGTACAGTGGTTTGAATTAATATTCGAACAGAGGAAATTCAGCTTTTCATTAAAGGCAAAATTTATCCAATATCTATATCAAAAGTATTTGAAGTCAGTCCTAGAATGCACTCCTCTAGTCTGATATGTTTTCGCTGAATTCAGATACTGCATATCACGAGAATGGCGAAAATATCGAAATTTGACATTTCTTGAGATTTGCTGTTATCACCATTTTGTCTGGATATTTTGTGGAATTTTTCCCCTTGCAACAACATGTTGAATGGGGGTATTACCTGCCAGCGTTTGGAAACAGAAGTTGATATTCATACACCAGTGATTCAAGTTTGATGTCTTTGATATTTTCCAATATGTCAAATTTCGATATTTCACCACTCTCATGATATCCAGCATCTGAATTCAGCGAAAACATATCAGACTAGAGGAGTGCATATCTAGGACTGCCTTCAAATACTTTTGATATAAATATTGGAATGCCGAAATGACAAATTTTGCTGAATTCCCTCTGTTCGAATATTAATTCACACCACTGTACATGAACTCGTTCTCGTGCAGAAAGAGTCAAATCCACCTGTGTGATCCGCGGCCGTCGATGTTGACATGATTGCAAGTTGAATCATCTTTTATGGTACCTGAGGGCTATTAAGTAGCTTATAACCATAGATCACTGCGACGTGACGTGTGCCACGATCACAGCGTGGGGACGGCCATTATCAGTGATTGGGTTCTCATGCCAACGTGACAATCGTGATTTTGACTGACCTTGCAGCAGTGTTTGGCGTTGGTTGAAAACTGAAATATTGCTGTTCGTGTTCGTGTTGTTGAAGTGATTTTCTAGGAATCCAGTTTCCAAGACTCTTGGTCAGAACCCTGAACTGGTGTAGGCTACCTTTACCCCATCCTAAAGCGGGTGATCCACTGTTGCGATTTTGGCCAGCGGCACGTCAGCGACGGGCTTGCGGCGAGGTTGCGGCAGTCACCTCCGGCCGACCGCAGGTAAAGCGGCGAATCCACTGTCGCGATTTGGGCTTGAGACGGGGTTGCGGTGCCTTGCGATCGCCTTATATGGCAATCGGAAGTTTACCTTATATGGTAACCGCAAGGGAACACAACTGCGTCTCAAGCCCAAATCGCGACAGTGGATCACCCGCTTAACTCTGATGCTGGACACCTCAGAGTCCTAATTCTGGACACCACCTCCTCCTGGATACCAGGATCTCTAGCGGAGTCCACCCTCTTCCACTTAATACTCGCCTAGTACCTGCAACTTGGGCAAATTTGCAATCGGCTAGAAATACAAATTGACAGGCATATTCCTTGACGATACCTTCATTATAACTGTTAATCCACAATTAGGATCCCGCTCACTCACTTCTGGGATTTCTACTCGAAAGTGCCTGAGGAAGACCCCGGTTGGGGTCGAAAATTTGGGAATTTCGGAGACGACTTTAGGCCTACTTGTACTACATTTTAACGGAGGGTTAACTTCTCTGCTGCTTGTCAACATACGTCTGTGTTTCTAAAGCCTGCTCTGCACACAGGCAAACAAATTCTGGTCGTCTGCACCAGGCTATAGCCCCACAGGGCATTCCTTTTGTTGTGGGAGATCATACCGGCTTCTTTTCTGTGGTAGGTACGCCCACTGCCATGTTACCATACTCTCTGTAAGTCTAGACAACGACCACAGCATTTCCCTGTTTCTTTGTGTTGTGGCTGAGCCTACGTGGTCTCAATGTCCGCAAAGAAGACATCTCTGGCTTTGAGTTCTTCCCTGGAATGTCTCTATTGGACACGCAAGCTACACGACTCTTCTTAAAACCACTTGTACAATGGCGACTCAAGTCCCGAGGCAGCCATGGCATCATCGGGAAAAGTTGAATAAACTTCCCCTTGCTGACAGGATTTTGTGAGGTCTACCAATAGAAATCAGAGATAACAGTTTCTTTGTGAGTTACCCTACCTGGGGTCTCATCTTCTGTGATGAGACTAATCGGGGTTTGAATTTGGTCCCGGAATGGCTGGATTGCATCCGGCAAGGTCTGTAGCTCTTCTTGTATGCATGAGCACAATGACTACTCCAGGCCTCAAGACGTGTCTTTGGTCACCTATGGGTGTGATGGGGAAAAGGTGAATAAACTCTTCCTCGGTGATGGAATTCGGATGAAAATCAGAGAGACTGGCAGTTTGTATGCGCTGTCTAGCTGCTGTGGCGTCAAAAAGGTGGAACACTGGACAAAAAGATATTTGAAAGGAGAAAATGGCTGCAGTTTTGATGAGAACACAAGGCATATTGTCCTCAGATAGGCCCTCCCTGATGACGTCATTAGTATCAAAAACAGCAGGGCCTCAAGTGATAACGGTACTCACGTACGTAGTTCAGAAAAATGATGTCATGTTACGCCATGTGCCGCACGTGCGCAACCAACGAAGAGTACAATGAAGAAATGTTCGTCGACGGAACATCTTATAAAAAGTACGTCTGCCAGAACGAAGGCTGCCCTGGGGAACTCGGCAAGCTGAAACTGTTGACATAGACTCGCTCAGATTGGTTGGAATGTTTACTCGACAAATACGCTGAGTGACTGACCAATGGCAGCTGTTCATTTCTTCAGTGCGGAGCAGAACGAGGTGTAAAAGAGAAGATGTAGAATTGTTTGTTTTGCTTCCTGTTTTGCAACCAGTTGTCAAGCAGACGACATTTTTTGAATGGATGTCTTTTGTGAAGAGTTATTTGTAGAAATATTGTCCATTTTATCGAACGAGGCAACAATACATGTACTCTGAGTGAGTGAAGAAAATCTCCACCCACTTGGCAAGCAGTAACTTTGCGACGAAGTCTTGAAGAAAGGTTGTACAACTATTTGAATTAAGTTTCTTCATATATTTTATGATTTTTGCTTCCTGCATTGTGCACAGAAGCTGAGCTTTTGTGAAATGACAATGTGAGTCTGAGGAATAAATGGCGATGACAATGCTATTCGTTGTCATCGGCAACGGAGTAGTAGTAGTAGTACATTAGAATCGAGTTACTGTCTGCCACTTTTTCAACTCGATGTTTCTATTTGCCCCGAAACCGCCACCAAAATAACTCACTAGCACTCAACGCCACTTGAACACGACATAACACTGCATGAACAACCGGAATTGATCGGTACGCTTGGGTTAAAATAAATATCATTCCGGGGCTAATATGCAGAAATATACTTTGCCGTTCAGGAAATTGTCATGCTGTTGCATTATGGGAACAACGCTACTTTTCTGTACGCTCTTGATGGTTGATTTGCGTCAGTGAAGTGCTGACACGAGGGGTATAGTTACCTTGCTAATGGACCTCTTAGTGGGAATAAAAGAGGGTTGTATGGTGAAATTATCAACAGGAACCTCTATTCTGCAGTGAGTTTACGTGAAAAATTTTGCAAAACAGCCGTACCTTTGGGCGGTGGGGAGATTGGGGCAGGGCGTGCACTTGCTAGAGATGTGAAACTATGTTGCAAAGCTGTACCTGGTGACAGGTGGCGATTTGGGGGCAAGGCATGTACTGGCTAGAGACGTGAAAACCTCCACAAAGATAGTCATACCCAGGGCTGAGCGTATAGTGGGCCAGTGAGGGGCAAGGCGTAGCCTACACTGGTCAGCAGTGTTCCTGCCAGAGGGTACTAAGGGTACTATGCTAGTACCCTCAAAGGAACAGAAAAGGGCCATTTTCTTTAACTTTTTATGGGGTTTTGCTGATTTTGAAGAAATTAGTACCCTCAAAAAACTTTCTGGCAGAGACCCTGGCCCGAGATGTAAAATTCTTCATGAGATAGCCATACATAAGGGTAGTGGGTTGCTTGAAGGAAAAGCGTATTGTGAAAACGTTTGTGAGATAGTCATACCTGATACTGGCCAAAGAGTCGGCAGCACATTAAACAACAGCCAAAAAATGTTCATGGCCACATTTACGCCGGGTGCTGCCTTTCCACTGACCTGTCAATCATCCCTAATGAGTCAATTAAAGCAGCCTCTGAAGAATTTCAAACATCATGGACACTGATTGGTCAGGAAGACAGCGCCATTAATTAGTCGAGAGCCACTGGTTTGTGGAATCTCAAAGCTTTGAATGTGAATTTCACGTATTTGTGGTTGCAAGTTGGGCATCCGGAGGGGGGTACCTGTCTGGTGGGTGTTTGATCATTGGCAAATTAGACTAATCAGGGTTGAATCCAGTAAAAGTTGAATCAGTGGGCAGCTCTTTGAGAACAAGAGATTTGCAGTTGTGGTCAGATGTAATGGATTACAGTGGTGATCACATGTAATCATTTTAACCATCCCAGTTTCAGTAGCTAGCTTTTGTGGCCTAGGGGGCAAAAATTGATTGAGTCTGGAGGGCAAAGCTGGAGGGGGGGTCTGGCGTCCTCCCCCAGAAAAAAATTGAAAATCTACATCCTCCCAGATGCATTTTCCCCACATCTGACACTACAATAACTTGGCTTAAAGAGGGGAAATGACCTTTGAGAGGAAAAATTGGCTTTGTCCCTTTTTGCTCGGGGGGGGGGGGGGGG
>NMRB01004181.1:21388-31769 GCA_002633025.1 Notospermus geniculatus
CCCCCCCCCCCCCGTTAGCTACACCCCTGGACTTTCAGTTTCCATAACAAGTGATCCAGTGTTGCCTGCACCGAGGTTAAGTTCCGCCTGAAATAGTTAAACACACAGACAACAATAGCTATAAATTCTGACTAGCAAAAAATGGACTTTAAACGGATCCATGATAGCGATCGATTACCCATGATTCAAGGTCATCGCTACCAGCTTTTCCGCTCGTGAAAACTGATACGGCATAGACGGTTCCATTCTTAATGCACATTAATGCATTCGGTATTTTTCGCCTAACGAAGTTTCAAGTGAACGCCGGGAAACTGGCGTCTGGGTAATTCTATTAATAACCACTGACGATGGGGTGACAGCCATTTAGAATCATTTCCAGTGGTGTATGAATGTTTAAATCTCATTTTCTTCCTGCTATAGTGCATTTTGTTTAGTGTAACTACATTGTAGAGTACTTGTATCCAATACACGATTGCTGTAGTGTATAGAACAATTAGGTGCTGTAGTGTCCATGCATGGAACAATTAGGTGCTGTAGTGCCCGTGCTTAGAACAATTTAGGTGCTGTAGTGTCCATCCATGGAACACTTCGGTGCTGTAGTGTCAATGCATGGAACAATAAGGTGCTGTAGTGCCCGTGCATGGAACAATTAGGTGCTGTAGTGTCCATGCGTGGGACAATTAGGTGCTGTAGTGTCCAGGCATGGAACAAAAAGTCCAGTTGCCGATCAGGGGCCATATTCACGAAGCCTTCGCAACTTTGCGTGCTTGCAAGTCTATTGTTTGGCTACCGTTGGCCTATTGTTCACTGTTGGCCTTAAAATAGAATTGCGTGCACGTAAAGTTGCAAAGGCTTCATGAATATGGCCCCTGAAGTGTTAATATCACAAATTCCTTCGGTTTGCACTAAAAACCCTAATGTGATAAAATAGCTCGCTACTTGTAACATGCAAATATTAGCATGACACTTCAAGACTGACTTTGTGCTCAGGTCTAATGTACCCTCACTGTGTACAAGAAAATGCAGTAGGAACAAACTTGTCATGCAGAGTCGAGGGAGCTATGTTTTTAATGCAGGGCTGGTGTCATAATCATATTTGGCTCGGTAGAATTTTGATGGATATTTTGCTACAAATAAAAACGAACTGAGGAAAATTTTGTTTTGAGTGAAATTGATTGGATTGTGTCCTTGGTCTTATGGGAGGTGCACATGACACAAGACGTTTCTGGGTGGTGTAGCGCTCTATGTTGTTGCTGTGTGTTAGTATGTTGCTGGTTCAATAGCCAATGACGACGTTTAGCGAGGACTCCTTCCATTATTAAAGGCTACTTGAACAATTAAGTCAATCATTGCTAAACTTTGTCGTCGTAGGCCTAATTGGGATATTGTCCGGGACTGATCCAGGATTTGGGAAAAGAGGGGGCGCCCTGTGCTATGAACATTGAAATCTGTAGTGAATTTCAATGATTTGCTCCAAATTCCCGAATTTCATGGTTTATTTACAGATTTGTGGGCCAAAAGGGGAGGCCCCTGCCCGGGGGCACCCGCTCTGGATCTAGGCCTATGCCTGATTGTGAAAACTCACTTTTTTACCCTTAGGCAACAAAAAGTCAATGGAAACTTGGTTTCCGTATTTGTCTAATAGTTTCCAGTGGCGTATTCATCAATGTTTTTATGTCGGAGATCATCACTGTCGAAAAATCCCATGACTTCAAAAACATCCGATTCATTCAGTATCAATCTGTGCGATGAGACAAAGCCCCTCTCCTCCACTCTCAGTCGAGGAGTTTTAGCTAAACCTCCTCGTTCCATCTTTTCCATGCTAGTCGTGCTGTAATGCTAGAGCTGTATTACTCCAGAGGGTTCATCGGAACGGCTTACTGGAGTCTCGTGTTGACAATGATGTTGAAATGTACAGGAGACAATGGTGAATTAATACAAGGCGGATGTGAGGTTGCACTCGAATATGGATGGAATGAGAATGGTTTTGTTATGAGTCACTTTTTTCCTGCTGATTGTTGGGATGCTGGAATCTGAGTTGCAGAACTTCTCATGGTGGACACCCTTCTTAGAAGGGCATCTCTGTGTTGAGTAGGCCTACAATGAAATTCAATCCCAGCCCTGATAGCCAAGTGGTTATCACGTTCATTTAGCAAGCGGCAGGTCTCGGGTTCAAATCCAGCCTGGGCCATATGGGATTGATCATCCCTGACTCTTCATGTCCGTCGCCTGGGACAGTAAGTTATGGTCCCTTGTACCTTGTTCCTTGTGCCCTTGCAAGGAGATATAAGAGACCATCATCCAAGTGAAGAACATGGCATGAGATGACCTCTTCCATACTTACCACAGTGAGGGCAATAATGCTTGGGTTTCGGCCCTGATGGAAAATCCAGTAGAAAAGGAAAAAAGGTTATTAAGCACCCCCTCCCCAAATGTACTATAGGTACTTAAATGCACGCTGACTACTAGCATATGCCCAGTTCACAGCGATCCACCCCCACCCCCACTTTCGCTGAAGGGGTGAATGTTGTCCACTCCAAATCCTAACCCCTGGCCCCTACCGCACACCCCTTGGTACCTGAAACTCACCCCTGACCCCTAAACCCTACTCCTACTCCTAACCCTAAATTCTAAACCCTGACCCTAACAGGCAGCCATCAACCTAGATATGGGTACTTTGTTTCATAGGATTAGATCACATTTACACCTTGTGCCCCACTTTCTGTGTTCGTGAACCCAGGGCCCTCGCTCAACTCCTCAAAGTGTTGCTTTCAATTTGTAACTTTCCAATTGCCAGCCTCCGTATCAGGTGCCGCTCAAATTACTCGGATTCACGAATTAATTACGTGGTACATCTCCCCGGCTCAACCGCTAATATCCTGGCTACAGTGCGGCATTGTGGGGATTTGGTTGGCGAAGATTGCTATCTCAATGAATTGGAATAAATTTAGCATCTTCAACATTGTGGCAGTCTCTTCTATACTGGATGTAAAAGTAGTTGCAGAACAAATTTTGCTAATGGAGTGTGTTTGTGTAGCTATTATTCTAGAATGTCATTCTATGGTTCAGTGAAGAAATACAATACATTGTAGTGAATGACAATATTTTTGTCTTTATCAACATAGCAGCCTGCAAGGCCTACAGACTATAGCTGCGCTTCCATTACAGAAAAAGTATTTGTCCAGGCTTATTCTGCTTCCATTACAGAATATCTGTGTTTGATAAGTCCGGTTCTCAATTAATCTGGTCCTATCAAGCTCAGATAGCATAGCCGAGTAAACTCCGAATCTAAATTAGATGCGGATCAACAATGGTGTTTTCTCTAGTGGAATGGCAATAAGTCCAGGTGTATTGGTAGTATTATGTTCGGCTACAGGTGGCTTAAGATCGCTTGTGGGCATTGCGCATGCTCAAAAGTACCAGAAGAAAACGCATTTCACTCCACGTATCGCCATCTGTAGCCAAACTTGCTAACCTATGCCACTTTGACAGCCAAAGAGTTGAACTCATGATCTTGAAGATGAGAGGTGTTGATGTTTACACTGTACCATTCCAGCAGCCTTACCTTCACCTTGTTGATTTCAACGCTGTTTACTGACATAAGCCCTGTTGGCTCAGGAAGGGTTAACTCGGTGTAGTCACGCTCACAATACCGACATTGTACACAATGTTTACCAAGTCCTGCAACATCATGCCACGCCGGCAAATCACATCAATTCATTACGAAAAATCATGAAATACTCGGGCGGAACAATAGCGGTGACATTCGTGATATTAACTGTATTTCTCTAAAGCTTTTAGCGAGAATAAATCGCGCTTTTACGTGTTTTGTAATGCGAGATTGAATCCGTAGTTGATCTGTTGGATCAAGTGAAACAGGATATGCTGGAAAATCACAAACCGTTTGATTGTTTGTGAGTGATCAGGGGTTTTAATGTGTGTTGACCAAATATTTTAAGGCCGGTCAATTGATAAATTTGTTTTACGGGAAAAAGAGGGCATCTTTGGTGCTGAAAGGGTTAAGTTGTTATGGCTGTAACCAGCACAACTTCAGCAAATTCTATCACAGCGCTTTCACTGTGCTGCCCTTTTGGTAAGCCCTGTGCACCAAAAAAAATGGGTTTTTGAAAACATCATGCGAAACGCAAGAGGTTCATGTCGACTATTTCTGACCTGATCGTGCAAAATAGACGCATGTTGCAGGTGATCATCACTGGTCATCAGTTTACTCAACTATTACCACTACTGTCCACAGTATTATCAGCCTACAGAGATGTACATTTCAGCTATTGTGTTGTAAGGCTGTTAACCCTTTCCTCGGTTGCGACTTGCGCCTACTTTTGCTAAATCGGGTCACATTTGTGATGCCGGAGGAAACCGCAACCCTGAAAGACATTTCCTGACCAATCACATAACATTGCTGGAACTGATTAAAAAAACGTCAAATTGCAGGTAATTTGGATGTGTCATCGTGAGCTAGAACATTTGTCGCATCCGTTAACGAGCGTTGTTAATTAGCGTGGGATTAGCATGGACTTATTGACCTGCATGATTCACCTTTCAATACATGATCAGATGTTGACTGCATGCTAATTTAACGTGGTTCCTTTATCACCTGGCTAATTGCTATTTATTGAAGAGGCTAGTCTGTGTTCTGAGGTCAATGCATGCTAGGAGTCATCAGTGGGAAGCTGACCACCCGGAGGTCAGATTGGTGGTGTGGGAATTGTAAGGTGTGTTACCTCAGTGTTCTTGGGTGCGATTCACTGCTGATGAGAATGGTGCAGTGAGCGATTGGCCTCTATCATCTTAAAGATTGGCCTCTATCATCTTAAAGATTGGCCTCTATCACCTTAAATATTGGCCTCTATCACCTTAAAGATTGGTATCTATCATCTTAAAGATTGGCCTCTATCACCTTAAACATTGGCCTCTATCACCTTAAAGATTGGCCTCTATCATCCTAAAGATTGGCCTCTATCATCTTAAAGATTGGCCTCTATCATCTTAAAGATTGGCATCTATCATCTTAAAGATTGGCCTCTATCACCTTAAACATTGGCCTCTATCACCTAAAAGATTGGCCTCTATCATCTTAAATTGGCCTCTATCATATTAAAGATTGGCCTCTATCACTTTAAAGATTGGCCTCTCTCACTTATTGTAGGTGTATTTCTCAACTGGTCAGGGTGGAAACATTGGCCTCCATCACCTGAATGTATGGCCTCTATCACCTGAAAGTTTTGGCCTCTATCTATGATGTCAAAGATTGTGGGAGCAATGCCCTTCAGGTTAGATTAGTGTGCACGATGGTAACATTAGTCTATCGCCTCAAAGTTTATTGGAGCATCAATTCATTACGAAAAATCATGAAATACTCGGGCGGAACAATAGCGGCAACATTCGTGATATTAACCGTATTTCTCTAAAGCTTTTAGCGAGAATAAATCGCGCTTTTACGTGTTTTGTAATGCGAGATTGAATCCGTAGTTGATCTGTTGGATCAAGTNTAAATGTGACAATTCCCAATGAAATGTACATTTGAAAGTAATGAATTTTATGTGAAATCAATCACCCGCGGTTCCAGCCTAAGTTTCCAGAACTGTCCGTACATTTCAATAAAAAATGGACGACGTCTGATGAAATCTGGGTGATTTTCTTCGACTCACGTCTTAATCAATTCGCTTCAAAGGTGTTGGAGCGAGAATAATTAGTCTGCCGTCGGCATGCTGCGAGAGTGTTTTATATGATTGGTTGGAAAATAGTGTTGTCGTTTCGAAGTCATTAATTGTGTCATGGTTGGTTATTTATGCCCTTTGTTGAGTCAAATCCCTCGAAAGTGAACGTCGGAGTCTAAAGGGCACCGCACACGAGCGACAAAATCTGGGCGACCGCCTACGAGACTGGTGGCGCGACTAGACATCAGCCAATCAGAAGCGCCAAATCTTGTCGCTTTGGCGGTCGGAAGCCAAGTCGGCCGACAAATCGGTCAAAATTGTCGCTCGTGTGCGCCGCCCTTAAGTGAGACAGGAAGGTTTGAACCTACTACCTCCTGACCTTGATTCTGTCTTCACTAAACCATCCAAGTGGTTGGTTGAGTATGTCAGCTGAGCGCAAGGCCCATGAGCCTCTTGTTTCATCAGTAGCTGTTGTTTTCCATTTGTTTAAAGGTACCATTAGCTTAAAGTCACCTTATTAAACAGGCCCCAGATCCAACTGGCAAGTAAAAATATTGAATCAGGACCTGGGGCCTGTTCCAAAAAGCGACTTTAAAGGAGTTAGACGCCGAAGTTGTAAACACTCACTCACTGGTTCTCTATCCACGGACGCCTGCGGTGCTGCCACCTATTGTCGGTGATATGTACTGACGTGAATATTGTGAGTGAGTTGCATCGGACCGGGAACCAGTCTAACGATCACGGGTGCTGCCACCTGCACGAAGGAATAAAACTAGTTTAGTTTGCCGACCATATTTGTAAACAAACCAGCTTGTTTACAACTTCGGCGTCTAACTCCTTTAGGCTAATCATACCTTTAACAAAATGTTAAATGCGGTGGAGTTAATGGTACCATTAGCTTAAAGTCACTTTATGAAACAGGCCCAGAGCACCAAAACAGCATTAGCTTTATAGAAAAGTTGGTCTGGACTGGGAATTGAGCCTTGAACTCAGAGAGGACAGGCGCCGTTGTTTCCGTTGCACCTCTCTGTCTGCCCCTCGCTCTGTAGGGGGTACAATTACCCTAAAGGTGATCTAACTCAAATCCCCAGTACATTTCACCTCTAAACATGAAATCAACAGCAAGGAAGATTGGTTAGTCAATTACGTCTAACGGGCATCAAACTGACAGTTGATGATGCAGAACTTCCGTCGCTGAACTTCACTTGTCAATACGCTGTGCACAAAATTGGAGTGCTTCCAGGCAGATGCAATTTTTGCCCTTATTCCCCCGAGAACGTGAGTGATCGCCGTGGAAACGTTTAACAGGTTGGGTAGAGAGCGTGAAGGTTATAGAATGGGGTATCAATTGTGCAGCGGAGGTATCAATGTAATTGATTCAGATCAGTGATCCCTGGGCTGTCAGGGTGGTGTAGCAGGCGTCGGCGCCTGTCACCAATGAGATAGTGGGTTCAACTCTAAAGCTGCGTGTACACTGGCAAGATTTCTCCAGCATTCCTGAGCAACGGGATCTTTGGCTAAACTTTAGAATCCCCGATCGGAAGTGACATTACTCCTGACACACGACGGAAATCCTATTGTTCGATGCGGCTTATTCCGTCAATCGGCGACATTTTTTGGGGCGCTGATCGAGGATTCTAAATTCATTCCAGATCTTTTGACCCTCTATCCAGTGGCCAACAAACTAGAGACACTTGAACAATTGGAAAAATTGCTGGAAAAATTCCTTTTTCCCCCTGTAGGGCCTACACACTTGACAGCATCTGGCCAGCATGGGGTCAGGCCTACAGGATTGCCAGAGTGGCAGAGTGGAAACATCGGCACCTCTCACCGCTGAGATACTGGGTTTGATCACCATCCTTCATGTGATAAAGAGGGTGACTGTCTGACAGCACAGGTTTTCTCTGGGGNGGGTCAGGCCTACAGGATTGCCAGAGTGGCAGAGTGGAAACATCGGCACCTCTCACCGCTGAGATACTGGGTTTGATCACCATCCTTCATGTGATAAAGAGGGTGACTGTCTGACAGCACAGGTTTTCTCTGGGGACTCCTGTTTCCTCCTGCGAGGCACAAAATTTGCCCAATATTATCAACAGAGCTAATGCCTTATTTGGCAATGGACTGTCAACTTCATATTAAAAAAACGTCCAGGCACACACTTACCCGTACATGTACTCCATTAAATTGCTAACTTTCTGCTGAATTCTGATTAATAATTAAAAACTTTCTAAAGTGCTCTAATCCATTTCCATAAAATTGCGCTGACGATGATTAATTATTGCTCAATGATCGTTATTTAAAAGATCGCAACTGTGCGATGGGTGACGATTAAAAATTCTGATCGCTACGATACCTGGAAGTCCACCTGATTCAGCAAGATCCGCCCCGGACGTGTCACCGCAACGTCAAACTCGATGATCGATATTGGCGCTAATAGCGCTATTCATGAGTCGAGATCGTCTCTGACAGGTGCATGCTGGGGCATTTAAAATGTTTAAAAGATGCCCACATCCATCATTTGATTCTCGACGCGAGGAATCTCTGTCGTTGAATGGCTTAGCTGCCGCGATGGAAAGTTAATGAATTTTATGTCGACGTCGCTGCGGGAAAAGAAGGCCGGGAGTTGTTTGCGAAGATTGCATGCATTCTGGAAATTGAGAGCTGAGCCTTAATGCAACATTATTGGCTCTATTGATAATAATGGGGAAATTAATCTACGGCAGGGGGAAACTGGAGTGGCCAGAGACGATCTGTGAATAAGCCAATAGGAGCAGTCAGCCGGGTGTGCCCCCTGGATCCGTGCCTGAAGTTGGCAGGTGGAGACCAACGTTTTGTCAATTTCAGTAGGCCTAAGCTTATTTTCTGTCTTTTGTAAAAACTGAGTGATTACATTTCTTCCTTTATCTCCTGGAGTTATTTTGGTTCATATCTTGGCGATTTTTGCTGTGACGGGTCACATATTCAGAATATTTGATGAAAGATTGACAGAGGATCAGGCTTGGGGCAATAGCACCAGCCTCAATAAAAAAGTTGGTCCAAAACACAGACGACAGACATGTTCAATGAGCCATTGTCTAAGGACCCTGGGAGTCGGCGAAATCAGAAACTCTGGATTATTTGTCTTGTCAGTCTTGGGCCAACACAAATTACTTGCGTTCTGATTGGATTCAGAAAATTGGCGTTCTTGACTTCTAAACAAGCTGATCAGCCTCTTTCTTAACACTTCCATAAAGAGCTCGTGACCGCATTTGTTTGTTTTCTGTCCAATCAGATTCACCCTTGCTCTGATTGGATGAGGAGGGATCTGGTTTATGGCGCTGGCTCAACAAGACTGGCATGTTTGGATGCTGAAACTGATCATAGAGAGTATCAAGGAAAGAAGAAAGAACAGCCTCAGCCATTGCGGCAGGATCCCAGGGGATGGACACACCAGTTTTGATTTGCTCCGAATGGACAAGTCTCTCCATGAATATTCCGACACATCTTTGGCGGCACCTCTGGGGCATATTTCGATTGGCATTGCTTTCTATTTATTAACAACATGTGCTGACGGAGGCAGACGACATCTTCTGACTTCAGCAGACGACATCTTCTGACTTCAGCAGACGACATCTTCTGACCTGAGCAAACGACATCTTCTGACCTGAGCAGACGACATCTTCTGACTTCGAGCAGATGGCATCTTCTGACCTCAGCAGACAACATCTTCTAACCTCAGCAGACGTTGCGATATCTGATCCCACCTAGTGTGCTGCTGGCTCAACTGTGCTGACGTCTGTAACTAGAATGCCATGCTGACTTTCTCTATACTAGTAAAAGTTCATATTGAGCTGAACTCTTAAAGTTCCGAACCATCCTTGGGGATTTTCTTGTACAAATGTCAAAATTATACGACACCAAGCCCCTAAGGGAGACAGTAATTCATCTCAGAATCCCAATTTCTTATAAAATTTCTGCACTTTTATGTGAAGAAGCGTACTTGCTATTACCAGTAAAATATCACCTTGTCTTTATTTCCATCCCATAGCGGTCGATTGTACCTTTTCAAACACATAACTCCTAATGTCACTTTCCTCTAAATCCCACATGTATTTATATAGCAACTCCTTCAGAAAATACTTCAATAGGGTAAAGCGGTGTGTACAGCAATTGAAAACATATCGGAACATTTGTTTCTTTTCACAAATACGCCAATGGGCAACGCAAGACATTTATAGCAAGTCACCGATTAGTAATATTGTCCTTTGCGGGCGTTGACAGCAGGCCTGATAATGACGCAAAAGATTTTACCCTCCAGCAAGTTTTATTAAGGTCCGTTTCCACTATAGCGGATTCCGCGGCGGTTTCCGGCGTGCGGCGTGGTTTTCACAGGGCTTTGGATAATCCTTCGATGGTTTAACAATACAATGGCCTATTGATTATCCCAATGCCTGTGAAAACCGCTCCGCTCGCGGCAAAACGTGGCAGTATCCGCTATAGTGGAAACGGGCCTTTAGTCTTATCCTGTGACTTGCCGTTGGTAAAGAGAAGATATTAGGCCTAGGCCCGGCAGAATAATGTTAGAAACCCTACATGGCAAGTACAGCTGTAGAAGATATACACTGTACAGCGGACTCCTTCAGTCTAACACGGAACCACTGCTGTTGGTGGGCTGGCTGCTGTTATACAAGCCCCTTTTACACTAGCCCGGTTGAAGCATGTGA
>NMRB01004182.1:6389-43270 GCA_002633025.1 Notospermus geniculatus
AAAAAAAACTGTTGCAATACTTGGCTTGGTGAGTGTATAGAATGTTGAGCCATCCAAACCACATTTTCCTCATCAAAGAGGAACAGGGCGGGGTACCTGTTTTCCCAGCACATTCGCCTATCCCCATAGGCCTTCCTTTAGCACGGAATTTGCAAAAAAGCTGCCATTGTACCAAGGTGGGTCTGCTCACTTCGGCTTCCAAGGTAGGTCTGGAGCTACCTTGAAAATATGGAGTATGTACTTGAAAAACCTGAGTAAATACTCCACTTTATTCATACCGACTGGAGTATTTACTAACTTTGTAGCAACTACTGAACTAGTAAATAATAAATACTTTTACTAATAGTTGGTACTATTTACTTCAAGTATTTACTTCAGTTTTATTCATACAGACAGCAGTATATACTTCAAAATTGCTAGTAAAAGTAGGTACTTTTTTTTATTCATATGGCCCAATGAACCATTGATTTGCTTACTGGCCGTTCCCATAGAGCACAAGGCCAGGTCTTAGTGTCCTAACAGCTCGAATCCACGGAAAAATGGAACATGACACAAAGTAACAGTCTATAGATAGGCAGCCTTACAGACCCCAGAGTTCACCCTCAAATTGGTCATTTCTGTCCATTTTGATCTCTGGGGTCAATTCACCTTGGCAACAGTGTTTACTGCATATAGAAAAGTGTGTTGACCCATTTCAATCATTTACACTGTGAAAACAGAGCTTAGTGGCACCTTTTTTCCATGGCCTTCATGCCTCGTGTGCAGATGTCTCTCTTACGCAAGGGGACAACAGTATTGTGTGTACATTTTGTAGAAAATCTAAGATTTTAACCATTCTTGTCGACTTGGGCCTGGGTCCTGTAAGAAATATTTTAGTTTACTTTGTAACTTTATGTTAGTGAAAATGATCAGTTTTTGTAGATGGGAAGTGGTTTCAGTTGCTATTTTTATCATGTTACAGAAATTCACTCTTCTTGTAAATGGAGAAAGGACAGATTGACATATGAAGAAATATGTCGGATAAAATCGTCAAATGTGGGCTGAATGATTCCATCTTCTGCAGTTGTCACATACCGGGTACCTTATTACATGTATACATTCTCTTTGTAATTATTATTAAATAAATATTTAGTTGATACAAGTTTGTTTCTGTGGGTGTTTCTGTAAATGTCAATTCTGATGAATTCATGATTTTGAGAGAGGACTATCTCTTATCGGCTGTTTCTACTGAGGAATGGGGAAAATGTCAGTTATGAGTGATGATGGAATATCTTCCACTGTGTTGCCACCTCTCCGTGGATGGACAGGGTACACTCATGGCAATTTTGGGATGGGTCCAAAAACTCACAAGAGAGGAGGTAGGTCTTCTCCCTGTAGTCCTTGAGACCTCCTGTATCTAGGCCTACTAGGCTGTCTTGTCTTGGTGGGGTGTGGGGATAAAACTGAACTTTTTGCCACTTTTTGGGGGGGGGGAGGCTTCCCCCGCCCCCTCGAAATATTGTCCTGCTTTTGTCGGCGCTGGATGGATGTGCCCGTCACGCGCGGCGTCTTCAGCTACCGACCGGCAGCAGTGGAAGTGGGCTAAACCAGACACCAATAACGACAACGACAACGGTAAAATGAAATTGAAAAATTGCTTGACATGACGTGAATAAAACGCTTTAAAATGAGCTGATACTTAATTCATTCAGTCTTGCGTTATTTCTTGTTAAACACAAATAGTGATAGACCTTGTTGGTTCTTAAATATGTGATTTATTTCTTTGTAGTTCGAGTAAAAACGACACGGAAGTCAGCATGGTTTGCTGAACATGCTTGTGCGGTGTGTCAGTTGTGGTTGTCCGTGCGTCACAATGTCAGCGGCTTAACTTCATCATTTACTATCTTTTAGTACATTGAGTAGCCGATTAACCATGCTAACTGTTCTCATTGTTTCATCGTTTTCATCTCAATACAGGAAATGAGTAATTTAGGACCACAAACCAGCCCTGTGGTTGACAACACTTTCAAGAAGAGGATTCGATATTCTCGGTCTCGTTCTGCTCTATGGTGGGCTGCCGTTAACATCATTTTAGCCACCCTGGCTTACTTGGAAGTGTGAGTATAGTCTTCATGCCGGATGCCACTCGGGTGGGCATTGATGGTAGCAGCCATTGCCGACATGTTTTGCCTACATAGAATATTCCCATTGTCAATTTCAGCAAGTCTACAATGTACCTTTTGCTAAGCAAATATATCGTGTGTAAAATTCACATTTTCGTCACTTGAGAAATCTGAGTTGTGATCCTTGGGAAAATGGAAAAAGCTATGCACTTGCAAATTGCAGGGATTATTTGTTGTGCTGTACAGAATAATCGCTGCAATTTGCAGCTTCATAGCTTTCTCCATTTTCTCACAGCTCAGATTCCTCAATTGACAAAATTTCTCCCTGGGAGACAACAAGCTTGACCTTTTCAAAATGGAACCTTGCTTGTCTCACAAGCCCTGACAGTTATTTTCTTTCATGTTTTGCAGAGATCGGATTCAAGACAGTGCAACATGTTAACCGACGTGGACCGAATGACAGTCCCCCACAAGGTCCCATTTATTCCCCTTCATCCTTTTACTCGAATCAGTCCATTCATTCTAGCCTGTCGTGTTCACCAGGCCAAGGACACTCACCCAGCTCCTCCCTGTCATTCATCCAGACGCCATCCTATCCCAATCGATCACATTCCTTGATGAACAGTCATAGTCAATCATTCTCATCATTTAGCCAGGTATGTATTTTATCTAAACATGGAACATTTGGGCTGAAAATGCAAGAAGCACTTGCTACTGAGGGTTATTTGATAAAGCATTGTTAGATATTGGTGATTTTTTGGAAACCTGATGAAAAACGAAGTACGAAAATACAAAATTGGACTTCACTTCAAGGATCAAATGTATTTCTGGAGATGGTTGGTGCCACAAATATCGCCTGCTGCAAGTGCGTCTTTTAGTGTATGATGCAAGACTGATAGAGTCACGGTGTATATTACACTTGGAAATTTATTTTTTGTTTCCACTTTGTAGCTACGAAGTGGAAAGGAGCTGTTTCCTTAAGGGACGTTTGTACCAAGTCATTTTTTAGGTATTAATTGTTGGGTAGTTGTACTAAAAATGGATGGAATATGTAGTTTATACATCACTCTATATTGTGAAAGAGGAAAAATGTGACCATTACATAACTGAATGGTAAAACAAAGGACATTTGCAAAATGTCTGAAATGAAGCAGAAACACTCAAAATACTGATTAATGAATCTGGTACATATGTTAGCTCAGTGTGTATTTATCTTTTATTGCTGAAAACCCATTTTAAAACATCGCTTTAAGAGATATTTGCATTTAAAGCTAAAATAAGTCAGCAGTTTGCCTGATTCTACAGTTGTGTTTGTGAGGACCTCATAGAGGGGGAAAAAGGAAAACTGACATGACCAAACGGTTGGCTGAATTGCCACAATCAGAATAATATCCAGGCAATTCGATGTAACCAATGTGACCAGTGACCACCACTGATGTTTGTGTTATTTGTAAGCTCAATAAGGCCTTATTACAGTACACTCATGGGTCATCCAGTCATGGCCCACTCGATCACCTCCTGAATGGACGGTTGCATATTCACATAATTCACTCTTTGCTTTTAAGGGGTTAATTCAGTTCAGCCAGAGTACTGAACTTGGTTTGTGTGTGACACTACTGATCACTCGTCACATTGGTTACACATTGAACTGCCTGGATATTATTCTGATTGTGGCAATTCAGCCAACCATGTGGTCATGTTGGTTTTCCTTTTTCCCCCTCTATGAGGTCCTCACAAACACAACTGTAGAATCAGGCAAATTGCTGACTTATTTTAGATTTAAATGCAAATATCTCTTAAAGTGATGTTTTAAAATGGTGTTTTCAGCAACAAAAGATAAATACACACTGAGCTAACATATGTACCAGATTCATTAATCAGTATTTTCAGTGTTTCTGCTTCATTACAGACATTTTGCAAATGTCCTTTGTTTTACCATTCAGTTATGTAATGGTCACATTTTTCCGCTTTCACAATTTAGAGTGATGTATAAACTACATATTCCATCCATTTTTAATACAACTGCCCAACAATTAATACCTAAAAAATGACTTGGTACAATCGTTCCTTAAGGAAACAGCTCCTTTAAAAATTCTCGGCACACCAAAACTTTGTCAATCTTACCGGTACATGATATGCTGAAAGACGCTCTGGCAGCAGGGATACTTTATGGTACCAACCATCTCCTGAAATACATGTACATTAGATCATGGAAATGAAGTAGAATTTTGTATTTCGTACTTCGTAATTCGACAAATATGGGACTAATTAAAGTACCGGTAGTAGGACAGCAGGAGAAACCTGTGCTGCTGAGGAGAGTTCACTCTCAGTCACGATGATGAAGGCGTCCGACTGGAGATTGCTGATTGAATCTGAATCGGAGAAAAGCCTCAGAAAAATCAGAGTTGACAGTATGTGAAACTTGACGTTTTTTTTTCTCTCAGACTGGAATAAGTAGCCCAGGGACACCATATACTTCCCCACTATTCAGAGATTCAGCACTGGATGGGACTGGTCTTCGAGCAAGACACCATGTACCTTCACCAAGAAGCTCGCCATGTAAGTTGAGATTTCACTGTCATTATTTCCCCATCTTGGGGTTCATCTGTGTACTCTCTCTCTCACTGGATTCCCACGCAGTTGGGGAGAAGGTCCTTGAAAAGGTCCTGAATACTTAGGCTCCCAAGGTGTGCGAACCCTACTCTCAATGATATCCAAAGTGAACCCCAATATTCCTCAGTATGTTTTTGGAAGCTGCCTGCATCGGTTAATTCCGGCCCGTCGCTTGTGTACCTCTTTGTATGTGTGTACTGGTGGTGACTCCGTAGGGGCATCTATGTTATGCCCTGAGCAGCTGACCACCATGCAGTGCATGTGTACATTCTCGTTGGTGTGTTTCTTCATTCCCCATATCTCAACACTAACTGAACGTGCATGTGATGTCTACCACTTTGGATACAGGCCCACCAAAGTTCAGTCCCACAGTGGTCATCATTTCTATCCATTTTGACCTCAGTCATTGGGACACCCCTTTTGTTTCTTTTATATTATAGTGGACAAGAGTGATTGTCTAACCGATGAGCGATCACTGAATCAGTTTCTGAAAGAGCAGGAGGAGAAAGAATACAAGAATCAGATAGGTAGGATTGATTTTTCACCATTGTCCATTTTCTTTGGGCTTATGCCTTGACCAGTGACTCAAACAACTCTTCATAGTTTTCTATGGGGGAGTTGCCCAAAGAGAGCAACTTGCAGGGAAAAAAACTCCAACCAACAAGGAGGAACAGCTTTAGGATCTCATCTGTTAGATTCAATTGTGTCCTTAATTTAAAGATTTTGCTGTAATCTTCAGTGACTTTTAATCAAATTTCAGGGAATACAGATGTGTCACAGTCAGGAAGTCCTTCATTCTGGGCCTATAATCGCTCTGTCAGTGACTACACATCAGGACTTAGAAACTACAAGTACCAGATCGCTAGTCGGTCACCCCAGTCAATTTCATCAAGGAACGATGATGATCCTGATGACCCAGCTACCTACCATGCTGATGAAGTAAGCACTGCACCCTACTCCTTGTATTTGTTTTGGAATTTAACACTTTCACTGCATAGGCACTTGGGGTACCAATAGCAGCATATTGTCACTTAATAGGTTATTGAAAGTGTGAAGAAGGCAGACTGTTGTATTTACGGGTATTTTGTTTTCATTTTCAGGTCTGGCTGAAAGCTGGTGTACGACCAGTTGACTTGGAACTTTGGATTGAAAACCTTAGGAAGGTGGGTATCATAGTTGGTATAAAGGGTCACAATTTCGAAATGGAGGGCCTTTCCCATGCGTTTTTACCCAGGGTGCCTGTTTTCCTCTGCATCACGAATTACGTTAAATTGTCTATTCAAGTGATTACTGTGCAAGGCTTGGGTCTTGCTGCAAGATTCAGCATTTGAAAACACGTAAAACTCTTTCTCCTGCAGTGGTTGAGTCAAACGATCGTTCATCGCCTAGCCAAGGAGATCAAATCTGTCAACGAAGATCTGAGAAAGCTAGGGTGTGAAGACATGGAGATCGGAGGTGAGACATACTGCCAGATATGTTCACGCGAAGATATTATCACGTTGAAACTTCATAACCCTTTTGGATCTTAAGCTCATACTACGGTTTGGAGTCCACGACAGGCTACTGTTCACCTGTGTGGGGTCTTTTACTTGCCCTAGTATAGACACTCAAGTACAAGAGACCACAGCTTTCAGTCTCATCCGACAGGCCCTAAAATGGTTCACAGCTTTTCTCATACTGTAAACCGTGAAATTTTCGCGTGTGTTTTATTTTCGCGATTTTCGCGTTCAAGGGTCAAAACGCGAACATAAATCGCGTGAAAATTACTCTTCTTATTATTATTTTGAAGGTGAAGGGTTCCAATCGCGAATATTTATCCTTCGCGAATTCGTAGATCACCAAAATCGCGAACATTTAGCGTCGCGAAAATATCACGGTTTACAGTACATGTCCTGGCCGGGGATCGAACCACGCACTGACCCTGTTAGGATTGAAAGTCAAGCGTGTGAAGCCATTCGACCCCAGGCCAAGACGTCTTATTGATTGCACTTGGATACTTCATCATGATGGGGCACATGTCATGTTGGCTAACAGAAATTTCATGTAAGGTGTCGACTTCCACTCTATGCCCTGGCGACTGTAATACCAATAATAATATTGGAGTTCTTATATAGCGCATTCCCAGTAACTGCTCAATGCGCTTAATACATTATTAATTGAACTAATTGAACATCTTGTTCCAGAGGTGAGCATCTCAACTTTGAAGCAGATCGCTCTTAACAAAGGTCAATACCTGCCGACACTGAACAGCATCATCCCATATCTGGACCTCGGCTCAAATCAGGAATATCTTGTAGCAAGAATCAAAGGTAAGTTGCGGTCGTGTCAAAATTTGGGCTTTCAATTCACTTGTATACATCTTTGAATGGAAATAATGTGTTTTCTGTTTATTGCAGAGCTTGGAAAGGGTGGATGCATGAGTGACTTCAATTGGAATGGTGGCATGGAATATAAGGGAAAGCAATGGGCAGAGCATTTACCAACAGATGCAGCGGTGAGTACTGTATAGTCGAAATTATCTATTCAGAATCGCCAGGGAATGAGAAATGCTGTCCTTAAAACCAAGGTGCCCTATCTGATTACAGGGGTCAAAATGATCAGAAAATGATCACTTTGGGACTGGACATTTTGGGGCCCTCGTGGAGATGTGTCCACCTGAAGATGTGTCCTTCATGGAGGGGTGTCCTGACACAGTTATGTCCTACATGGAGAGGTGTCTGCCTGATGGAGTAGAGGTGTCTGGTAGGGGCTCTGCAGTCTTCGAACTGCTCACGTAGGAGACTAAAATATTTCATGTTGCATCTGGGTGCTTATGTTTTTTCCCCTTTGCAGATTGTGATGCACGCTTTCTGCACATACTTAGATTCACGGCTCCCTCCACATCCGAAGTATCCCGATGGAAAGACATTCACTAGTCAGCATTTCCTGAAAGCGCCTGATAAACCAAGTAAGTTAAGATTACGAGTGTTATTCTTTGGGCGAACCAGGCAAGTTAAAATCATTTCCCTCTGAATCATGTTGTTGTTTTTGCAGATATAAAGAAGAAAGACAATTTGTTGATATTCCAATCCAGGGTGAACCCGCCACATTATAAATGTGTAATCAAAGATGACATTTGGGATCTAAAAAAGGTAAGATATAGAACGAAACATTAATTTATTCAAGTTACAAGAACATCACCATTCAATACATGAACATGTACCGGTAGATTTAGTTTCCTGAGGTGAAATCTAGAATACGTATTAAGGAATCGCGCCCTGCCTTTCTTTTCAGGGAAGGAACAACATGTTCCAGACAATTCTGCTGTTCCTACATCACGTCAACAAGGAACATGGTATGCTTGGGTAAGTGAATATTGATTTAGTAGTATCAATTATGCAGGGTTTCCGCCAGAGGGTTCTTTGGGTACTGAAAAAATACCCTTGAAAAAGTTGGGTTACTTTTCAGCACCTTCGAAAATTTGAATTTTGTAGGCAATACACTAGTTCTAGATTTAAAAATAAGTAGAAACAGAGGAAATCTTCATGAATGTCTTTTAGCAGTACCCTCAAAGGAAATCTGGAGGAAACCCTGTTACACATTGCAACTTCAGTTGTTATTGTCATTGAACCATCTTTTGAAGATGGTTTTGAAGATGGGGGTTTGGCCTAGTGGTAAGGCGTGCTGCCCCTGAGTGCTGGCGATTGATGCCTTATGCGAGGGTCCGTGGGTTTGTGTCCGGTAGGAAGTTGTCTTTCACCTTAGAAACCTGTTATTATTTCATGCCCTTCAGTTGTTATTGGGTTGATTATTTAATTTTAGTTGATTTTTTTCTCCATTTTGCCAGGCGAGTCAACTTGGGTCTTTCGGGGATTAATATTCTGTGGGTCCTGGAGAAGAAGTATTAAGGTCATTATCGTGGAGAAGAAGTAGTGAGGTCATTCTATTCTTGTGATGCTCTTGGATTGGGAGTATTTGATAAATGGTAGATGACATCAGGAGAAATGCTCAAGGAGAGACACAGACACTGACAGCTATGCTGGAGATGTGTGGATAAAATGTACATGTACGTGTACATCTACATTACACTGTCACTTTCTACATGTACAGACTCCCAAGTGGAAAATTTTATGAAATATTTTGCAATAAAATGATCTTTGATGAATTATATGTGTGCAGTTGTTAGTTTTTGATTGTCCATGTCCAACCTGAGCTTCCATGCTGCTGTGATTCATGTTGGGCATATCCCACATAATGAATCCAAGGTCAGATGGCCATAATCTGGTCGTAGTGTCAATTAGATGACCTCATTTGTGCAGCCCTCGGTGTCTTTGAACGTCTCCTGAAGCATTTTTTCCGGTGCATCAATTTTGGTTGGTTATTTTGGTTCCTTATTGTCCCCCGACACTCCACGGAGTCAGTGGGGAGTTGAAATCTGGACCTTCTGCGCATGTCTGTCCATCTGTCCAGGCATGGGCCCATTCATCCGTACGTCCATCTGACCACGCGCCTGTCAGTCCATCCATCTGTCTATGAGCCAATAATGTCTTGTGAGCCAGATAACTTGACTATGATTTAATGGATACTGTCCATATTTGGTATCCATCGAAAATGGAGTAGCAACTTCAAGATAGCTGTCAGTGCCACAAAGCAGTTCCTGTAAGTGTGCCATTATCTTGTGACACATGTAACTCGAGAAAAGCAATTTGGCGATGGGATACATCAGTATTAAACTATGTGCACACAGAGCTTAGTGCTTGCGCGATCTTAGCCGCAAGCCTCTTCGAGAGGACGCAAGGCCCAAGAAATATCTGTGTGCACCTGAGGTCGCAAGCCGTTAGTGCTTGCGTCCCGAGGCGCAGTCGGAATCTTAAATATCAATTTTTTTAGCCCGCTTGGCCGCAAGGCCCAGCAGGGCTTAAGCTGTGGTTGGGGTCATTGAGTGGTGGTCTGTCGTGCGTTAGTCCGTACGGCGGTCCGTACGGCAGTCCGTACGGCGGTCCGTACGGCGCTACGTCCGTAAACTTTTGGCTTGTTAGCGCTCTAGCACCTTTATTTTTTGACGAATCTTTTTGGTCTTTGGTGGGTGTGTATATGGGCCTAAGATCTAGGTCGAGTTCGATTTTGAGCACGGTTGGATTCCTAGTTTGGCCTCCAGGGGGCGTTTCGTGAAAAACTTCAAAGGGCTATATTTTGATAACGGAGTGAGTTGTTGTGTTGAAACTTTGTACACATGTACCTCTATGTTATAGCAACTTACAGACAGCATTTCGGTGAAATCTGATTCTTGACATTGCCACTAGGGGGCCAAAACGAAAATCACCAAAAGTGCTATTTCTCCCTAATTAGGCGACGGATCTTCATCTAATTTTGATGATGGGTATATCTGGTGAGGATACATAACATAGTACCCCAGTTTTTAATTTGACCTACTTTTCAAGGTCAGAGAGGTCAAAGTTCTACAAAAGTAACGAACCTGCCGCAGTTCGTCATTATTGCACCGAGCAACTTCATATCTTGCATAAATGTGTATTAGAGGGGTACCTTCAAAAATACCAAGTTTCGGCCTGATTGGACATCCAATATGGCCGCCAGGTGGCGTAACCTGAAAATCATCTAAGTGCTATAACTTGGGAACGGCTTGACCCAGAGTGCTCAAACTTGATATTTAGCTCCCTCTGGATGACCTTTAAGTGCATGTCAAATTTTGGCCTGGTTTGATTTCCAATATGGCCGCCAGGTGGCATAACATGAAAATCATTAAAGTGCTATAACTCGGGAATGACTTGACCCAGAGTGCTCAAATGTGCTATGTAGCTCTCTCGAGATGACCTATGTGCATGCAAGGTTTTGGCCTGATCGGACATCCAGTATGGTCGCCATGGCATGTTTGTACTTAGATATGGCTTAAGTGGGATTGCTGATGATATCTGCCAGTACCACTGTGCTGTCAAGCCAAGCGGGCACAGTGCCATTGGCACTATTTTTGATATTTGGCGCAGCTGTATATGCCCAGCCACAGGAAGCAAGGCCGTGCAAAGATCCTTGCGCCCTCGTGTTCACACAGCGGCGCAATGATTTCGAGGACTGCGTTGTCGCAAGGTTTCGCGGCGGCTAAGATCGCGCAAGCACTAAGCTCTGTGTGCACATAGCTTAGGCTCATTTTCTTTGAAGATCATAGTTGCAAAGAATCTAGGATAGCAGTGGCCTTATTCATGAAGCCGCCATTACAGATACCGGTAAATCTGTCGTCTCAGCTTTCATCTCCCAACCCCAGATGTTGGCCAGCATTGGGGATATGAAGAGGTGTGACAAAATAAGAAACAAATTTAAGCGAGAGGATACAGTTTTTGAATTCCTGATTGGCATTTATTGCTTTTGATGGAAGTTTCCCATACATAGACATTCTTGAAAATAAAATTTCTGATCAAATCGATCGACAGACATAACTACCGATAATCTAATTTATGTTTATTAATAGCACTCCACAACTTATGTCATATTCAGTCATGCCTGTTTTAAAAAGAGTTGGAGGAGAAAATTCTGAAATGCAAGCAGTAGTGAGAGACTCGGAACTTCAGTCCCCTCTTTGCAACTTCCTGAGTGCAATGTTGTAATACCCGCTAAAATATTAATACTGAAATATTGGTCTGGCATCAGCCTTTCACTGATATGAACGCTGGCCACACCATAAACGTGTGAACCAAAATGGCAATTGACTGGTTGGAAACAGTGTGAACATTCCAAACCCAGCCTTTTGTCATGATTTTTATGTAGTGATGACAACTGGCATACTTAACTTTGTGAACAAGTCAAAATCTTTTGCCTAATTCTGGGAGAAAAGTCCATGTGGGAAATTGCCAATATTTTAAAGGGATGTCTTCTTGCTTGCATGCACAGGATTACAAGTAGGTATGTAAGTTGTGAGTTCAGGAGTTTTGAGTATCACAAAGTGATCTCTTACCTCCCACATCTACGGTAGTGAAAAGTCTTAAAGCCCCTATGTATTCAATTTGAAATGAAATGGTCCATGGACCATGTGCTCACTGGGTTGGACATAATAGTCTAATGACAGAGGGAGGTACACATCAGTTATGAGCAATCAAATATTTACCTCATCTGGGAGAAAATCCCGGGTCCACCAAGAATTATAAAATGATATACTTTTTAAAGTAATAGATTTTATAAAATAATAATACTCCAAATAAATTTCAAATGTGGCTTCTTCACATTCTGGTTGATCTATAAAATAGTTTATCTCGTTATTCATTTAATTAAGAGTAAATTGGTGGAGCTGATGGTAATGGTGGTGTAGAGTAATAATAGTAATTATAGATATGGTACACCTTCGGTGTCGTTTCACGGTTTACTGTTGTGTTTACTGTTGTTTCAACTTTTCTATCATCTCTGACTGGGCTAGTTTCCTTCCTTCTTCTAAAAAAGTCTTTTTAAGTGCTTCCATATCAACGTTTTGATTTGTGACGGTAGTTTCTGTTTGTTTTTTTCTTATAGCATTTTTCAGGGTAATATATTTTTCTTTTTCACTGGTAATTAGTGAGAATTCTTCTTGGGTAATGTGGGAATCTGATAAAGCTCTACTTATTAAGTTATTAACGGTGTTTAATTTCGAGATAGCTAACATTCCTATTTTTTTCATGTTTTTCAATTTTACTTTGAAATCGTTTAGCAAAAAAATTTAAAGTTGAAGAAATAAGTGCACCTCCAATCGTTACGGCTCCTAATGCTATTCCAACTGGGGTTGCAATTATACCGGCTAATGTGGTTACACCAACCAAGCCGGCAGCAACACTTGTAAAATTTAAGAAATGATTAGTATAAGAGAAACCGTTAAATGCCTTCATATATTTGGAATGAATTGCTCTTCGAAATTCTATTTCACTCTCAAAGAATTTTTTTATTTCTGAGATATGTTGTAATCTAAATTGCGTCGGATCTGGAACCTCCGGTTGATGGTTATAAGGTGGTGGTATAAACGGTTGTAAATCTGGGTACATTTTTTTATTGGTCTCTGACCACGTTTCACGATCTTCGTGCACTCTGTGTTCCTCCATTTAATTAGTAAGAAATAGTTGAGTCTGGGGGACCTGTTGGTGGACGTGGTTTAGGTTTAGGTTTAGGCGGTTGGGGTTTAGGAATAGGTTTAGGAATAGGTTTAGGGATTTTAGGTGGTTCAGGGATTTTAGGTGGTTCAGGGATTTCAGGGATAACCCAATCACCATCAATTAATACAGGTTCAGGCACAGCGATCGCTGTATCGGGTTCTGGTTTTATATCCGAATCTCGTTCAATTTCACGGTTTGATTCCTCTAACATTTTTTGCCAATTTTTCGGTCTTTTAGAATAGCCCCAATATCTACTCATTTATGAGAATGAAATTCTGCACTATAAAGTAATACATTAATATTGCATTAACTTCAAATGCTAGAATACTATGTTGTGTATAAATAAAATATGCAATTCTATACAAACAAACAGCAGTCCTGATAATATGAAATTTTTATGTACAGACAAACAAATGTGGATTTGGCTGCAAGTTGGTGACACAGGCTTATTACATTTCACATCTATAGATTAAGTCATGGATCCACCATCAATCATCCTAAGGGTTGAACAAAGGATACATGTAAGTGTCACACTTAGACTTAAGTAGGCCTACCGTACTTTTAAGAATATGGGCCCAGGGGGGTTGTTCTTAGTTCTTGGCACTTGCTCCCCTATGTCAATGCCACCAAATGTGGTCAATGACATGAAGGAGCGAGTGCCAAGACTCCCTCATGAACCTTAAAGATAATATATCACGACTTTATTGTTTACGTTTAATGTTTGTAAACATGGGTGTTTACATCATGTTTTTTGGACTTTTGGGGACATGCCAACCCACCAAATTGAATCGTTCTGGTGTCAAAAGAATTTTTAGAGGGGCACGCCACCAACAAATTACCCATAAGACAATAAAACACTGGACATAAACAAACAAAATGTAAATAAACAATGATTTTCGTGGCCCGCGAAAATATCCGTGATATATTATCTTTAAAATGGCTCCCAATAACATCAGGAAATCAATTCACTCTTTGGAGTAGGTACCAGTGAAGTTTAGAACGTGCTGGTTGTACCCGTCCTGATAAGGTTTAAATTATCGGTAGAAGAAGGGAGACCACTATGACCACTGGGTGGCTCAATTCATTATATCTAAATTGATTGATCTTTCATAAACCTACACAGTGATCTGTGTAACAACTTGCAGCCAACATCACATTTAGGTAACTATTGAAACACACATTATATGAAAGGAGAGTTAACCAAAGTTGAAGGAAAAGGCACAACCATGAAGTGTATTCAAGGAGCATGATAGAAATATGGGGTAAGTTTAGGCCAATTCAGGAAATCTTTGTGTTTGATGGAATTACGAAAATGGTAGGCAAAATCACGGTGTTTTTTAGACATGTTGAAAACTAACTTCTAGTGTTTTGTGGGGTTATGTCATCAATGCCCAATTAGAAAAAATAAACTACTAGAAAAACCCATGCACAACACTTAAGAACGGAAACTTTTTAACTCGTGCCTTTTCCTGAACCAAAAAACAGAATAATTAAGATTCTAACTATAAATGAATGAATACTTGGAAAACTTGATATTAAACTGCAACACGAACTGAATGAACAACACGACAGCATGTCATTTTGTAACAAAACAGCAATCAATTTAACAAGCTTAGAAAGTGTCCAAGCAGTTGTATTCAATTCACAAGATTATTAAACAAGGATCTAAAAGACTTGAACTCTGAATAAATACTTTGATATATTTATCTTTTTCTATGATGGCATTGCACAGTTACACTTAGCAGTTAATTATGACTTTGTCAAATAAAGGGTAAAAACTAAACATTGTCGATAGGACCAGTCAGTGCTCGAAAAGTTGCTCGTTTATTCGCCATTTGCGATCATGAACCAAGACTTTGCTAATGAATGCAATCATAAGTTTGCAGTTTGGTGATTAAAAAGTCGCTTTTGCATTTATTCGCAAAAGTCTAAATCACAGTCTACTCTCTACTTTTAACAGAATGCCAGGAAATCACTTCTTCAACTGTCTCTGATTTAAAAAATTTTCTGGGGGAGGCCCCCCATTGTGGCATGCTTCCAGCATGCATGGTCGTGGCAAATGACATTTAAATCCAACTCGCCAGTCGGCGGGTCGGCCTTTGGCTGACTTTTCGAGCACTATAGGTTGTAACCCGTTCAAGGCAATGATGGATGTGTTGTCATCTTTGAAAAGATGAGTGGTGACAGAGAGGGTTGCCTTGACAACCCGAGGTTGAAATCAGACAAAACTCTATACAACAATCGTCACACAATTCCGGGATACATGTACTTTGACAAAACGGAAAAACATGCAATCATTTCCTTGTAAAAATACTCGTAAATATACAACCATTTCCAAATAAAACCATGGTGTCTAATCTATTTTATTCTACCGTAGATAGACATATTTTGTATACAATATCAATGTAAAATATCTGTAAAATTACACATGTAAACATATTAGTACAAAATGTAAACACATGTAAATGTGATGCTGCCTTTGTTAGGTGCATAGAAATTGTACAACTGTATACATTGCATAAAAAGATCCATGGTTTATAAAGTTACTGATCGAAGAAGCCTAATTCACAATAGAAATTCTATATGAGGCACCAGGCTCAGGAAATGTTATGAAATGGCTTGTAATGGTGATGTAATGACATGAAGTACTGCTGATGGAATAAAAAATGGCAACTGATTGAATGACTGCTGACATACCGGTAGTCTAATTTTATCGTGAATTTAAATGTTTTGGGACTGCATCTGATGAACTGTCCGTAAAATACTCCCCGAAAAAATCTGTCCAATTTTTGTCACAAGTTTGCACAAGGATTCTTTTTGAAGTGTATGAATTTGCCATTCCGCTCATGAATATTTGGCAGTGATTTTGCAAAGTTTGCACACACATACACCTTTTCACCTCCTTCACCGGAATTACCTTTCAAACAGACACAGAAAAAAATTGCAACCGTCAAAACCAAAAAGTTACTAAACTAAATTTGAGTATCTCTATCCTTTATACCACATCTAAAATAATAAAATCATTTACTTTTCGCATTTCCAACAACATTTTAATCTGACACCACCATGTCCTCCTTAATACAAAGAGTGCATCAAAATCACCAAAATTCATTTCATAAATTAATTACCTATCCACATCAACTATCATTCTACATTAGCATATAACAACCAAAAACACCACCAAGTCTATAACTTACATGGGCAAGGTGAAATCCCATGCTAACTTGAGACCTTATTCATTGCATCCGTGGGACTCTGCGGGTATTTCAATGAAATTGCCAACGGTAGTTAACTGTAAAAGCCCATTTCATAGTTAACTGTAAAGGCCATTTCAACTATAGCGGAGATTTCCGCTTGCAGAAAAACACCGCGAATTTCCGCAATGGATATCCGCTGTGGGATGTATTTTGTGAGGGTTTCCACTTGAGCAGTGAAACCCCAGTGCAGTGTTGTTTTCTGGTGGCCGGGTAGATTTGTTGAACTGTCGAGATCCAACTATGGATAAAAATCTGCAGTTTGAAAGTTGCGCAGTTCGCTACTGCAGCGGAAAAATGTGCTAGTGAAAATGGGCCTTAAGGGCTAATGAGGGAAAAAGAAACAATCCACAAATCCTATACGTAGACTTTATAAAAAAGGTCTCAGGGTCTGACCTTTCCCACCTTTCTGACAGTTCATATATGTATAACTTCATATAAATATCCAGTTTCAGCACTAAATACATACTCTGTATTTTACCTCTGTATCAACGTAAAATAATCTATCTGACGAATTCGTCGCAACAAAACTCTACACACAACCATTCATATATCCTCTACATGACATTATATATAACCATTCATATACCTTTCATTATAACACAACAATTTACTTTAACTTTCTTTAAATCAGTGCTTGACTACAATTTACTCAGAAGAGATTAAACAAAATTGAAATTTCTCCTACAATTTGTTATTTCAAAAATGTGAAAATTCAAAAAATAGATTCCAAAAGAAAGTGGCTACCTAATTCTTTCTATTATTACTAGCCTTATTATTCAGACAAGGCTCTTGGAGACATTTCTAAGTCTGATTGAATTTCTTTCAACCAGCATTAGAAAGTTTCTCCAAATTTAAAGATCATACAAATTTCAACAATCCTCTGAGGCTGTCTCTCTATCGAGAGCATGTGGCTTCTTCAATCCATAACCAGCTAATTCCTTCAACAAATTCAACTTTTCAATCCATAACAGAACATTCCAACTGTCAAACAAACAGCAACATGAGAACGAATCAAAATTCCATTTCCAACAGCAGCACAAACTTCAGCAGAAGTCAAACGATGGCAGGTGAACGCTTTTGGATCAACCAATGGTCAGGCAGTTGTACTGGTACGACTCTTCTGGTGAAGAGGAGTTATTTGTGTCTTTGCTCAGGCAGTAGAATGCTGGATTGTGATAGCTTGATGATGGATATCATTCTGTGCTCTGCAATGAATGACGAAAATTTATTGGGCCATATTCATAAAGGGTGATCATCGCATGATTAAGACGACGCATGTAACTTCACTAAATGCACACCCCCCCACCGTGCATTTGACGAAGTTACACGTGTCTAAGTCTTAAACACCCTTTTTGAATTTGGCCCATTGTGCTTTTTTGACGTCTGGTCCAGACTAGATGTAGGCCTACATAAAAAATAGACGAGCTCGATCGCTTATCTATTTTTGCCTACATATGCACATGAACAATGAGAATTCAGTGTTGACAATGGTATAGGTCATTACAAAAATTCATCGCTCGCTTATGCATTTTTGCCATTACCGGTACATAAATGAAGAAAAAACGTGAAAATCCTTGACATTGCATAACATAGCCTATCAAAACTATTCAGCCATGCAGCAGTTACGGTAGATATTAGGATACAAAAGGCCTACTCACCCCTGACATAGACCTCTTCCGTTTCCAACAATCGGGATTTACTTTCCGATGCTGTTCTGCCAACTGCTTGGCCTCCTGAGCATAAATCTTTCTCTCCTCTGTTTTCATCTTCTTCCATTTGTCACCGAGAAGCACACTAATAGCCCTGAAAAGAAACACAAAACTTCTTTGTATGTATTTCCTCATACAACTTGCCTGAAGGTCCGTTATTCTGCTGCGGCTTGCAGCGAGAAGAGCGGTTTTCACAGGCATTGGGATAATTAATACGCCATGTATTGTTAAACCTTTGAAGCATGTCCAAACCGCAAACCATGGCGGAATTCGCTGTAGGGGAAATGGGCCTTAAGGGACTCTGTAGTACTATAGCATTTCCCAGTATATTGCAAGTACAGTATATTTCATTTCCAACAGAATAAACATACCTGTTGTCTTTGCCTGGAAACATCTGCGTGTATTCTAATCGAAATTTTTTGGCAAACAGCATGAAAGCATTCATTGGTCTCTTTGCCTTGCAACTGTCCGATTTTGCACGGGGACGGCGGGTGGGGGATGCTTTTGGACTCGTCACTCCCAGGTCTCGTTTTTGCTGAAAATGAAGAATGTAGTGTCATCAATTCGCTATTACATACAAATTGAATGTCCATCCTGTGTCATGTTAGGTTATGTGTATCACACTTCAGCTAATATGGGGAGGTAAGGAGGTAGATGGTTGATACTCAGGCGTGGATCCAAGGGAGGGGGGCTGCACCTGGCGTAATTCTGGAACTTGGTGCAAATTTCACCAGCGTATTCTGGAACTTGGTGCAAATTTCAATGTTCCTAGCACAGGGCCCCCTCTTTTCCCAAATCCTAAATCTGCCCCTGATATTTGCAGTGCAATGAGATTTAATGTCGCCTACTTACCTTCGCCATGTTGCTCAATGTGAACACTGCCGATGAGTCCATAGGTGTAAAATCAAAGCTGAAATCAGAATATTTTAAAATGTTATGAAACTTTTCTTCCCTAATTTACTACTCTTTGTCCAAGTTCAGTAGGCCTATCACAAGGAAATTTTGAACAATCCTGCACATCAAATGAGGCACTGCTGCCGTGTAAAATGTAGAACAAAATGCCAAAGTTTCATAATTTACCTTTTAAAACTTTCGAAAACGTCAAGATTGAATGTAGCATCAGGATGTGTCGGTGGGAGGCAAACATCGCCGTCCTCCAACTCACAACAAGGAATGCCATAGTGTTCAGCGGTTAGACTAGGGTGGAATGATGACCAACCTGAAAAATACCGGTATACAGAGAATAAAGTTTTGATTTGTTAGACGGGAAAATCGACACAGACGAATGAGGTATAATGGCAGTATAAAGTGCCGACTCGACCTAGAATCATATCTGGGGCCTATCCAGCATGAGTCGCACACTGACTTGGGACTAATGATTTCGTATATGGCTTACCTTTATCTTTTACAAAGAATGGGTGATCTAATGGGCACTGAACGAGGATTTCTGGTTGGCCTTCTGTGTCAGGTGAAAACCTGAGTCTTAGCACCAGTTCTTGACTTTCCGTTGATTTACACTGCTCAACGTGTAATAAACGTAGACCATTTGGTGCATAGCTGAAATGACAAAAAATATACAGTTTACGGTAAAACATACTGTGTAAAAATATGAGAATTTCACTTTGTGAGAATCTGTGCTGGTGGTCAGACATGATTGAAATTGGACACAAAATGCAACAGATTCTAATGAAACCCATATTTTTGTAAGTGAAACTGCATGTTTGAGGCACTTACCACTTTTTCTCCCATTGGCTTTGGCTCTGACAAGCCTGCTGAGTTAGCTGGTCTCTGCTGGCCAAGTCTTCCGTTAGCTGCCATTCCATTTTACTTCCAGACATAAAACGTACCCTGCAACCTGGAATAAGAATGAAGCCACAGAAATAAAAGACCAGAAGTGGGAAGATTTTATGAAATATAAACACATAAAAAATGAATTAAAATGATCAATAGTAGATACAGCTCAATCATGTTCTACCAAGCACAACGGCAAAAGGGTGCTGGCTCCAGATTACAAATGGTGGTTTACCGGGTAATATTGGTTGCCTACCTTTGATGAAACACTGCCAGACTGCGGTTGGCCAGGAATGAGACCAAGTTTCACTCGACGCTTTACATTCCTTTGGATCGGCAGGAAAGGGCGAGGAAGATGTCACACGCTGATCACTCTCAAAAACAAACCTGTAGAAAGGAACAAAATAAGCTTTCAAATGCCATCTGACATTTTTTTATGACCAATGAGATGGCGCCATGATAAGTGCTCATAACTCATTCTACAAATCTTCACCTCACTTTTGAGACAAGTCTTACTTCATGTCCTCAGGAGAGGGAGATCCAGGTGGAGTCCCAAAACCATCATCATCATCATCAGATGCTGATGTGTCGTCATGTTTTGGTGATTTGGAATCAATCTCTGTGTTGGCGGTGGAAGATTTGACGGGAGAGTCAAGGCAGGATAGTGGCTTTGGGTCTGTTTCCGCATCCTCAGGAGCTCTGAAATGAGTGCATCTGGTTTATCATCAGGGCCTTCCCTGTCAAATGCTGTTGAGCCTGCCTCCCTTAGCAGACACTCCTCCCAGGAGGAAACATCTCTATTAGGGACAAAAATGTTCTGTCCCGGGCTACTGGGCAATTTCCTTTAGCTCAGTCGGCAGAGTATTTGACTTTGAAGCGTGAGGTCCTCGGTTCAAAACTCGGGGGTGGGCCCTTAGCATTTTTCAAATGCTACATTTGGCACCCAATGTGTTTGATGGCATTTACAGATGGTGGAAAAGTGTCTAATAGTGTCAACGCTCCTACAAGCCCGGGCTACCGGGAAATTCCCTTTAGCTCAGTTGGTAGAGCGTTTGACTTTGAAGCGTGAGGACCCGGGTTCAAAACTCGGGGTGGGACCCTCGACTTTTTCAACTGCTACAGTGTCCAGTCATTCTGATTTTACCTGAGTTCTTCTGGTCTCATGGTTGTGGGTGGTGGTGTTCTCCGTAACAAAGGACTCTGTGGTCCTGTGGCTATTATGGCAAGCTCCGTCAGCCGATTCAACCCAGCATCTCTGTTGGCATATGGAGAAACTGGGCCAACTTTAACATCGCTGTTGAAAAAAGAAAAGAAATATTGAATGATGTACCTACAAGTACATGTACATGTAGTAGAGATAAAGATCTACATACAGCAAAGTAAGGGACACATGACATGGCTTCATTTCAGAGTAAGCCTACCTGTTCTGATAACAGCTCCACATAAAGTGCTGTGATTGAGCATCTGGGCTGCCAACTGTTGATGAACACTGTTCCAAGTTGCTACCTATTTTGAGATCTGAGGGTCCATGCTCATTTGATGAGTGAAGGATGTTGTGTATGGAATGTCTCAAGAATGGTTTTTCATTCTGATTGGAAATGGTTGATGCTGCGGGGATGCTCATTTGTTGCCTAAGAGGAATGGCCACATTGTCTTCTTCATCTGAAATTTGCAAATATACATGAAAGGGGCTGTTCGTTTTCGTCAATTGAGGAATCTGAGTTGTGATCCTTGGGAAAACGGAAAAAGCTACGCACTTGCAAATGGCAGGGATTATTTGTTGTGCTGTACAGAATAATCGCTGCAATTTGCAGCTTCATAGCTTTCTCCATTTTCTCAAGGATCACAACTCAGATTCCTCAATTGACGAAAATGAACAGCTCCTTTGTAAATGGATGAAGTTACATGTAGGAATGTGAGGAAATGGAACTGAATGTTTCAGGGTGCCTCTAGAATCAATGCTGGATAAACGTCTCAATATAGATCAACGTTTCTTTACCATATTCCAGGAACCTGCACTGTCCATTTTACTCCCAAGCCAATGTTACCCAATGAACTTACCGGAAGGGAAACTTCCAGCCCCTTCAAAACACTCCAACGTTGGCGTAAGGCACCGTCGAGCACCCATTAGACCTCCGCCTCCCTGAGCAATGATCCGCTGGCGTATGCGTTGGACTGACGTAGGTAATGATGATTCTGATTTCAAATACACGGTCGTGCTCATCGGGCTCTTCTTAGGGCTCATCTGGGACGCCTGGGACTTGTTCAACGAGATGACTTTGATGAATCCCTTTGAGGTATTTGTGCCAGAGAACAAGGAAGTCGCTGAATGATGTGAAGTGGGTAGGACATGTATTGGGTTCCTCTGTGGGCTGGATGTGCTGCTGTCGGGGTATGAACGTATTGGACTGCCTAAGGAAGACCCATCGCACTTTGTCTTCTCCGTGTGGTACTTGAGACCGTTTGCACTGAAATGGAAAGTTTCATGCTATAGATAACATAAAATACTTTAAGACAGTACTAAATAGGGTTAAGTAAAACGCTGTAGAACAAATCAGTCAAAAATAATTGGCATTATCAGTATTTGGCAGCACAAAAACTTGTCAAATCCGAGGGCCGTATGCACCAACACAGATTATCTTGAACTCAGGTTGAGCCACAACTTTTCCATTGTCACATCATGCCCTGGCAAACCTGAACAACTGAAAAGCTGTGGCTCAACCTGAGTTTAAGATAATCTTCGTTGGTGCATACGGCCTCGAATGTCCTCATGAGATGGAGACTCTTTCAATTTTGCAACTCAGTTTTCTCTCACTCTGTGTATTCTGAGTTTCATCAGCATGGATGAAAACACAAATTCCCATCAGTTAAATTAATTCCCCATTCACTTGATACCGATCTCACCATACTTGCAGTGATGAAGGGGAGGGAGCAGAAACCGTGAAAATGCAGCTCAACCAGTCAATAGTCAACCAACCTCTATTCATCTTACCTTTTGAATGTCTTCCGGCATTTATGACATGAATATGGCCTGTCTTGGTAGTGTGACTTGAGGTGATAGCGCAGCCCTGGGGAGCTGGTCAGCACCTTGTTGCAACCCTCTTCAGGACATTTCAATTGTCTCACAGGACTGCCATTCTCCGCTTGAGTTTTCAAGAATTCTTGCATGCGCTCTGTTTTCACATGAGGGCGCTTCTGGGGTTGATTCTGCAAAATATGCAATATTGGTCATTTCTTCACTGCTCATCACACATGTCATATTTCTGAGGACGCAACAGATAGACAATTTTTCCTGTTGTGAAAACTCAAACAGTAACAAGTGCAATACACAAAACTCTGAGGCCTATAAGCAAACATTCATAAGTGAGCTGGGGCCTGTTTCATTAAGTGACTTTAAGCTAATGGTACCTTTAACCAAATGGAAAATGCATTGAAGTTAATGGTACCATTAGCTTAAAGTCACTCTGTGAAACAGGCCCCTGATATATTTGAGTAGTGCAAGACAGAAAACTTATTCTTCCAACCATTATCAACAGAGGATCAGTCCACTAACCATGTTCATTTCAACCGCTTAGAAATTAATTAATAGGCTACTATAGGTACAAAGTCCGATAACTGGAACAAAGATATGAATGATGACGAAATTGTGTCAATATATTAATTAAAGGTCAGGCAAAATAACCAGTCCTTACAAAGTCTTCTGGCTTTTGTTATCTGGGCCAATGACTGGATCAGATGATATGACACCGAATAATCAGACATGTCTGAAGTTGCCTTGAAAATCTATCCAGGCTATGGCCTTGAAATTTAATCAAATGATGTCTGACCTGACATGTCTTTTTAGAATAGGCCTAGGCCTATCGCTATGCTCCCCATAACAAGGCTAACAAGTCGGTCTTCACTAATCCCCAAAATCTTTTTAAAAAATTGACCATGTTAGATTTGTAGAATGAACGGGCATCGTTGGGCCTACCAATCATAGGTTGATTACAGAAACAAACCTTGGTATAAAATTCCTTCTCAAGAATACCCAATGCTTCTTCCACAGCTCTTGTTGCATTCATTGTAAAAAATATATCTTTTATAATCCTGAATATATCCAAAACTAGAGCACCCCGGTTGGGGTCAAAAATTTGCTAAATTTCTGGAGGACGACTCTGGTTGCATTATATATCCTGAATAGCTGTTAAATCCCAGGGCCTAGTGTGTAGATGAGCAACAAAACAGCTCAATAGTAATCCATGCTCTCAGCATGCTCAGTTTCACTGCACTGGTATGACCTGCCCACCATTGAACTTGAAGCTGAGCAGGTAGGCTGTTAATATTTGGGTTTTGCTTTCATTTGCTGCAGCAACCAGAACCAAGATGCACGAAGCCATAAACACAGATGACAGGCATAAAATGAATTCAATGCATTCCTGTGTCGTGAACCATGGACAGTCATTGATCACATCACAAACATGACTGAGCTTGTGAGTTGTGTGTGTGCCAGAACTTGAATGAACGTCGACATAATCAGATAATAAACAACTCCCGTAGTGGATCCCGTAACACGTAGTAAAGCTCTTTTCTTGAATGAAAACTTCAAAAGTACGCACACGATCGCGAATCAGATATTACGTTATGATGAACAGGAAATTATTTCACTACTGTGTCAAGTTACAGGGAGTTTGCAAGCTTCTAAAAGGTAGAAATCGAGTGATTTTTCAGATTTTTTTAGATTTGTAAACAACTTACCACAACCGACGCCATCTTTCACCAAAGTAGGTCAAAGGTAGCCTGCTCTGATTGGCTGAATCCCAACATACTCGCTCGTCATTGGTTGCGTATTTAAAGACCTCTCCGTGTTGGCTCTTGAATTATTAGATTCGCCACCCTCTGCAAGAATGAATTGAAGTTAGCAAAACTACCCGAATCCATTGATTGCACGAGCTATAGACATCCGTTGTTGAGCAACGATACTCAATTATGTTATGCCTGTATCCGATATTTGTCTAAAAAGGACGTATTGAAATAATCATTCTTTGATTTGTAACGTTATGGGGAAGAACAGCAAATCTGAGGACCACGCCCCAATTTACAGCCGTGCCTGCCAATTAGCATAGGGCGCCACCTGCGAAATCTTTGGTGTTTCTGATCACTCATAAAAATGGTTTTTACTTGCCGCATATTGCCCAGCTGAATCCTTAATACTGCCAGTAATGAGCACATTAGGGTGGTAAAGCTGACTGATCAATGTAACACACTTAGCGCGTGTGTCGACTTGCGTATATCTTGTGAGGCAAGTTTAGTCGAGTCCTACATGTCCTGTCATTGTCACTGACGTGCATCAGTCAATGCATCATGCACTGCATTACATGCTAGTAGGCCCAACCCTTGGAGGAATTATACTGACAGTATTATACTGTCAGTATAATTCCTCCAAGCCCAACCCAATGATGTCACATGACCTGGTCAGTGTGAGAGAGGGAGGAGAGATGCCCACCCTGGCCCCCTGCTCTTGACTTGTTGTATGACACTGACACTGTAGGCTAATATTTATTTACAAGGACACAATAATATTATTTACAAGGACACAATAATAGGACACAATAACCGTCCCGTGTAGGCCTATTTCCCTCACGTCAGTGTCTATGACTATCTTAATATGTCTGACACCCACGCGTTTTGTCGCAGACTCTGTCTGTCTGTCACACATCTGTCTGCATCTCATTGCAGGCTAGTGGGGAGAACCCCACAGGCTATGACATGCATGAAAATTGTTTTATATGGTAGAACAATCAATCTACACGTCTTCTTCTTCTTCAAAAGTTTGACCAATAGTTATAAATTACGATGGCCTCAGATCCCAAAGTACAGGTTGCCATCGATGAATTAAAACAGGAAGGGAATCAACTTTGGAAAGACCTCAAGCAGGTAAGCTTGAAAATCTGCTCCTATTTCTGTACATTTCATTTTTAAGGCAGGTTGACACAAAAGCTAATTTGTTGTCATATTCAATTGAGGATCTACAACTTGTATGGAAATATAGCTAATCTGATACCTACATTTAGACAACGAAAACCTGATTGTGAACAAATGTGTAAAATGTTCATTGTTTTCCCCATTACAGCTCCATCTATCTGTTGCAAGTGAGAGGCGGCCAGTCCCACTGGACTCTGAGAATCCTGAGCAGACCATTGATGCTGTAAGAGAAAAGAAGCTGCAAGCAGAAATAGATGCTCTGTCAAAACAAGAAGTGAAAGGTTCGTAGTGTTTTGTTCTTATGATGAAGTGAGAGAGGAAAATCCATCCTCCCATAGCAGAGCTTTGCTCACTCCTCTTCATACACTCGCACAGAAAGTGTGAGTGGAAGAAGAGGAGCAAGGTAAAAACCCTTGCTCTGGGAGGATGGGAAAATCAAACTCCTTCTATTTCAATTCAGTAGGCCCTGGAAAAGTCATTGGAAAGTCTCAAGGTACTCAGGTACTCGAGTTACTCAGAAAGTCATGGGGGAAATCTTTGATCCAGGGCCGGGGGAAGAACTCTGTGTGTGTCATCTGGATTGAAAGTGTTTGTAATCAACTATATTTAGCACTCCATCTCTTTGTAACCACCAATTTGGAACCTCATCTTTGCAGAATTAAGCACTAATCCAGAGGTCTTGTATGAGTTGCTGCATGAAGATTTGAGCAAGTCAGTCCGAGAGCTGGAAGAGACACTGATATACGTAAACAGTGAAATTGAAATGACTGATGAAACAATTGCCAGGTAAATGGGCCATAACATGATTTCTGACTGACACTGTTGACTTTGTGAAGACCAGTCTTCTGTTCTCCTTAAAGGGACTGTTCATTTTCGTCAATTGAGGAATCTGAGTTGTGATCCTTGAGAAAATGGAGAAAGCTGCAAACTGCAGCGATTATTCTGTACGGCACAACAAATAATCCCTGCAGCTTGCAAGTGCATAGCTTTTTGCGTTTTCCCAAAGATCACAACTCAGATTCCTCAAGTGACAAAATGAACAGCCCCTTTCAAAGTTTTCCAGTTTTATAGAGCCAACAATGCTGTACATGTATATGGATTCAATGTATTAAAAGAACTGACATACTGGAATGAGTAGGAGGGACACAAGCTTGAAGGCCACAGATGTTGCTGCCATTATAAAACCTGTGTTATTTCAGTGAGGAAGAGTATTTTAGACGACATGAAATGCTTGGCAAATCTCTCAAGAAGAAGTTAGCGGACTTGAATAATAAGAAAGAAGAATCTCAGGCAAAGTAAGTATGGTCGGTGAAATCAACAGTTGTGTGGTGGTGTAGGAAAATACGTCGGAAGTCGCTGAATGATCAACAAGGGCTGTCAGATTGCCTGTGCATTGGTCTCCTACTGTTTACCTGTTACGTAGTACATTTCAGCTATTGAAATGTGCGGGTTCACTAAGACCATTAACACTTTCCTCAGACAGGGCATCTGACAGGTTTTCCTGGACCGCCTCACAGTTATCTGTAACATGCCGGAGATTTTCCTTGGAAGTGCTTACGGTATATTCATTGCTATTCAATACATTGGTGTTGTCATTTGCCTTTTGACAGCCTAGTTAAACTTCTCCACAGAAACATCAACATACTACTTGGAATTATCATGAAATATTCTGATCATTAATCTTCCATCTTAGGCCATGTAAAAAAAAAAGTTGGTTAGCATCCTTCCACTCTCAGTTTTCTGAGGAGGGCGGGAGGTTTTTATTTTATTTTTTATCGAGTTTGAGATGCATGTTACCATGGTAATCATGGCGACCTGAGGGAAATTTCAAAGGTAAATAGGTATGAATTGAAACAAAAACTACTTTCTATCCTTTAAAACTGTGTTGTTTTATTTAAGCATCCCAGCCTACAATTTTATCACTCTTTTGGCAGTTTTTGAAAGATTTTTTTGAAAATAAAAAATAAAAATTTTTTTGAGGAGGGGGGTGATTTCCATGGCGGGAGGGGATGCTAACCAATTATTTTTNGCCCCCCCCCCCCTACACCATAAAAGCTAGCCACGCCCCTGGATTGGGATTAATCATTCGCCGGTGACCATGGCCAGTGGTGAGTACAGCCATCACTGATTTCATTCTATTGGATGAGCCTCAACAAATTGAAAGGATTTTGGATTGCCAATGATTTTGGCAACAACTGGAGGTTATGTATGAGGAGTTGGTTCTCGCTCCCGTAGATCACCATTTTGCAGGGACAGGTCCAAGCTCTTAATCATTTACTGTTTTATCATCTCATGTTTTGTCTATTTGCAGACCCTGCTGAACCTGTGCATAGACAGTCCATTTGACCCGTACATTGACATCACTGAGGACCATTGGCCTCCGTACATAGAAGTTCTTCTTCGTTACCAACTTGTTACAAAACATCCAGAGATCGATTCGAAGATAAAACTTACACCATTTCACTTATAAGCCATAATTTTCATGTAACAAACTCATGATAATGTGTAATTATTTCAGCAATAGTGAATAAAATGTAAATACATGTATGTATTATGTTAATAACAACAATTTTGCTGTCGTTTTTACTCTTTATTCACGTAGCCCTACTTCGTTCTGTATTGTCACACGTTTCAGAGGTGCCTGAGGTAGGAACAACCTGTAAGATGCTTTTGCCTGACCCCCTGGAAGTCGAATTATCCATTACCGAAGTTGGAACTTCTATTACCATTCTCCTGCGCATTTTCCCGGAGGAGAGATGATTTCTCTCCACACCCGCCGAAGACAAAAATCGTCCGCCCTCGACGTGCCAACCCCGAGTCCGGCCGCAAGTTCCAATTTTAGAAGCCACCGCCGCCAGGATTCAAGATGGAGGAACCGGAGCAGGTGCGAAAATTTCCGTCAAATTCATTAAAATATCCGCGAGTTCAACCAGTTTATTCCAAAAATATCCCGGCCTGTCGTAAAAACAAGTTATGAAGAAAGAAAATATTACCACTCGGCGCTGTAGCTCCCCATTAATGGGCAGAATTTACCGTTTTTCAGTGTCTCACTTGGGATTTTCTTTCTCTCGTTGTGGTCGTCGATCATTAGTAAACTGCTTTGGAACTTAAACTTTTAAATCATTTTCCTTTTAACTTATTCCAGACAGCCCAAGCCAACACAGTAGAGGAACCATTAGATTTGGTCAGATTGAGTCTTGATGAACGAATCTATGTGAAGATGAGGAATGACAGAGAGCTTTTAGGAAGACTTCATGTGAGTACCGGGATGAATACGGGAAGGCCGAGTTGAGTTTGCAGTACGGAGAGGATCTTGTCAAGTCCTGTCTTGAAATCCTCATAAAATAGGCCTGGGTAGGCCTACCACTACCAATGATTCATTTCAACTCCACCGTGACTGAGTTCCTCTTTCCATCAACAATAAAATAAGATTTTTCCCTTGCACATGTCATGCATGTAGGCCTATGACTATGTAGCTTTGTTTTGCTTATTGCGCTCAAGGCCCGTCTTGCATCTTTGTTGTTGTAACTCGTGTTACTTGTCTGAGTCAAACATATAGTTGCCACTCCTCCCAGATATTATGAGATATTATTGCAGTACTATGTCATGTACCAGTACTACTGATGTGCACATGCGCGGGGAGGTGTCTTCCAGTAGGGGATATGGGGAGCATTCATTTTCTAAAGCAGTGTAGAGAGGTAATTAGGGAACAACCCAAAAGTAAGCAGCACAGGTAAGTATGTTCGCTTTGAGAATCACAATTACTCAGGGTAATTTTCCATTTTCAGGCATATGATCAGCATCTTAACATGATACTTGGGGAAGTTGAAGAAACGGTCACAACACTTGAAATTGATGAAGAAACATTTGAGGAAATATACAAGGTGTGTGCAGATGCCATTGAATATAGGTCAACGCACTTACTTTATCAGAAGTTTATCAGTTTGTACGCTTGCATGGTACTCTGTTGAATGACTATGTCTGGATTCACTTTCCAAAAGTGCCCTTGCAAAATTTGATAAATTGTCTCATAGTTGGCAATGGTTCTTGAATGTACGGAATTGAACTTGTTGTGAGACAATCCTTTTATGAACATCCAGCAGTACGGTCAGTATCTTCCTTACCTCAAAGATCTTCTATTTATTTTTCAGTCAACGAAGAGAAATATTCCCATGCTTTTTGTGAGGGGAGATGGTGTAATTCTAGTGTCGCCACCGAAGAGGAATGTGTGATGTCTTGTAAAAATCATGACGTTCAACACATGAACTTCATCATCATTTCATTTTGAATGGATCAATCATCTATCATATCAATGGTGAATCGTCGGAGACTTAACAATGGAACAAATGTGCTGTAACATTTTTTGAGCACCTCGAAAATAACAATCTCTTAACCTGATTGAAAATGGATGTTGTATAATGGGTTCAACACTCGGGGATCTTGGAGGATGACAGTGGGAAACTGTGTCTCATTTTAATACTTATCTGTTGTCCCGTTTGAAAGATTCACAATCATGTAGGTCATTGTCTGTGTCCCTGAACGGATGAATGGGTATTTCATGGAGATACCGTACCTCTGATGAGAGTGTAACATTTTCTCAAAGAAGACTAAGTCTGCAGTGTTCCAGCCAGGCCAGTTTCACAGGGCGGTACCACCCTGTTCAAAATTCAGAGGTCATTTTACCACCCTGTTCAAATTTTTACCACCCTTTTAAAAATGTAACTTGCAATGCATTTTCTATTACAGCACCCTGTTCGAATTTCACTCCCACCCTGGTTGAAAATCCAGGGTCTTAAAATCATAGGAAAATGCAGTCATCCCACCCTGTTTGGAAAAATTTCTGGCTAGAATACAGGAGCTGGATAGATATTGTCCATCATGAATTCATTCTGTAAATGCACTTCCATATGGAAAAATAATATTGTACTCTTTAAAAAATGACAGTGTTCATTTCTTTTGTCATTGTCGTGTTTGTGGAACATGGAATTTGAGATCCTAGAAGGAACAGTATGTGGTGTTCAGATGGCTAAAATTGTCATCATTCTTTCCCGGAGCATGCACTTCACTAAACTCTACAATCAGCTTGAATATGTTGGAGGGGGGCTACATGTTCTTTCACTGCCAGTTGTGCACAACCATGCAATGGATGGAACATCTTTGATTCATTTGCAGACCAATTATTTCGGTGTTGAGGTTCACTTGCCCTCCCTGGATGCACCGATCTATTGGATTGTGTCTAAGAGGAAATAATGCTGAGTACAGCAAGCACAGTTGAGGTACCTTATCTTGTATCTGGCATGATGTGGTGTTATAGTTGATATTACAAGATTTATGTTTGTTTCACAGGCAGGAGCATTGGATCCGTATCCTACTTATGAAGTTGTGGGTTTCTGGAAGGCAACAACTTCCCTCCTGGTGGTCACTTTAAGAACTAAAAGATCCTGCCAGTATAATGGTGATCCTTTCTCCCTGCTCGAAATACATACATAGGTAAGACTCTTCCGTGTTATAGGCCCGTATTCTAGAAGCCTCCTTAACTCTAAGGTCCACTTTAAGCTTTTGTATTCTGCCCTGCAAACAATAGCTAAAGGTAGACCTTAGAGTTAAGGAAGCTTCTAGAATACGGCCCAAGTCTCAAAGCAGTCCACAAACATTCTCTGAAGGAACTTTTTTGAGAACTCCAGGTGCAGCTAGTATTCAGACTTAATGTTTCATGTAGGCCTAAGCCTACTTTAGGCCTACATCATTACCCCAGTCATTCAGTGCATCACTTGTTCCTTTCAGACCAGTTAAGAGAACAGATCGAGTGACTACCCAACTGGGATTTGAACCTGTTGCCTCTTGATCACAAGGGTCTAACCACAACAGCACTGCGCTCAGCTACCCTCATATACTAATTACTCTTCTAGTCGGGGACCAAACATGCATTGAAATTTTGCCCAGTAAGAAAGAACAATTTCTCATACATATAAATGCCATATATTTAAAAAATACTCCTCTATTGGTACATTTCAGTACAGTCTGATGATACAAAAGTTACATGGCAGAGCATAGAGAAGATCCTACGACATGTTAAACAGAATGAGACAGTAAGCCATGAAGTCGGTAAGTCGATTTTAATTAAATGTTTAATATCAAATTGACTAAAACCATGGGGAACCCGCATTCTGACATTGGGTGGCAATGCAAGCATGAGATTTTAAAACTGTGGCAAAACTACATGTCGGCAATGACATCATCACAATGTCCTTTTTAGCTGTGCTACAGGGCAAAAACCAGATGCCGGTTCCTCATAGCCTCATATTATGTGACCGGTCACAGCAAAACCATCAGGCGCATGTCACTCTTAGCTAGACAGGATGAGATCAAATGTTTGTCTGTCAAATGTTTGTTTGTCTGTCTATTACAAAATCTGAAACAATCTATTTCTTCTATTCGCTCCTGGTGTCATCTTAGTTCGTTGAGGCTCACCTTCTGAGCGACATAAAAAATAGATAAGCTTATCTATTTTTGGCGACATGCACATGGTTTTGCTGTGTCGGGTCACGTATTAGTATTTTTAGACAATATGAAGGAACGCATGGCAAGGTATTATTTAAACAAAATGCAGCAGCACCTGTGAATTTGCCACAATACTGAATGACGAAATCTGTGCAGAAACCACCTATACTGACCAATCAACATGTCATTTCGTGAAAACAGTCCAGTTTATTCATTGAGGTTTACCCAAGTTAGTGGCACAACCCAAATAAACCATTTTTACAGGCTGAATCTGTCTGTAAATTTTAACAGGAAAATAGTGCATGAGTATGGGAGACTATGTGTGGCGGTCTAGGAAAACTCATTGGATGTCGTATTTGAGGAAAGTGTTAATGGCCTAGGCGAAACCCGCGCATTTCAGTTACTGAAATGTACTACGTAACAGGTAGCAGATCAATGCACAGGCAATCTGACACCCCTTGTTGGTCATTCAGCGACATCCGACGGGTTTTCCTAGACCGCAACGCATTTTTAACAAAACCCAATAAGTTTTAACAAAACCCATTAAGTTTTGACAAAACCCAAGAAGTTTTGAAGGCAACAACATTGATACAAAACATCAGCACCAGGAACGGAACCTGTCGTGCAACAATATGATATGACATCAACAATGTCGATTTCCTCAGTCAAATCCTGAAGAATAATATCCACATCTTCGTGTATTTAGTAAATAACACTTAAAACAAGTACCGGTATAGGAATTTATGAGTTTTAAAGTGAGAAAAACATGTAAACTTAATCTACAATGACTGGAGCCAAGACATTTTCTTAGCTGCGTGAAAGTTGCTAGCGAATGCTTAAAGTTCAGGCAAGGATTTTCACAACAGCTAAAGCCGTAGAATGAATATTTGCAAATTAGATGCTCAAAAGAATAAGAACTTCTTCTAATACTGAGAAGAGATCAAAATTGACTTTCTGTCCGTTTTATTCAAGAGCTGTTGTTTAATACATTAACTGAAGGTTTTGAAGAAAGTGAAAAAAAACACCACGAATTTCCTATAGGTTGAAATAATTTTCTGGTAAAATTCACTATTTCCAGTAAAAAAGTTGCCTGTTTGCATGAGAATACCAGATCACACGTTCACAAATAGACAACATAAACTCCATGAGTATTCTGGTATCAACAAATGTTACATCACAATCAGATTGTGAAAACGGCTAAAATTCCTTTGCTAACATTACAAAAACTTCCACCATTTCTACACTATTATTAAAAGTAAAATCCTTAAAAAAAGAAAAACTTGTCTAGTGCAGCTTGTGCACAATGCACTACCGGTACTTATGTGATGAAAAACATGTTTATGTACAAAGGTACATGTACATTGACAACAATAAGCACTATAAACTGAAATTTCATTAACAAACAAGATTTTGAAAAATCTCTTCTGTTGACAATACCTATTTAGTTAATAAGACCAGACATTTCTTCAAATTCCATCTGATATCAATTCTAAGTTAAAGTTCTGTGACCTATAACATGCTTGTGATCCAAACTTAGAATTTTCGCAGGAAGAAAAACTGACGATTCTAGAAATATATGCCCCCCCCCCCAAGCACACTGTGACAAGTGCAACAATTTTATTCACAGACATATGCGAGGCGGTCCAGGAAAACCCGTCGGATGTCGCATTTGAGGAAAGTGTTAATGGGCTTGGTGAACCCGCACATTTCAATAGCTGGAATGAACTAAGGGGTGGTCTCAAATAAATGTTTTGATGCCAAAAAAGATGAAGTGACTTCATCTGGGGGGAGGGGGTTTTCGATTTGGGGAAGCCCACTTCCATCTTTTTTGAACAAATTGGCATCACTCTTTTTTACAGGAATGATTTTTTTTACATGCAGTCTTCAGAAAGGAACAAGGTTTACTAGTGTCTTCACATGTTTTCTTTATCATCTTTCACTTCTTCTTTTTTGGCACCAATGTAATTTTGAGACGGCCCATAAACAGTAGCAGATCAATGCACAGGCAATCTGACAGCCCTTGTTGATCATTCAGTGACATCTGACGGGTTTTCCTAGACCGCCACACATACCCCGTATACCACTAAATGCATGACTCGGCTTGAAAAGTGAAAGACAACGAATTCTTACTGTACTGACGCACATGCTCAGCCAGATGGGACATGTAGAGGGTGATCCCGTCCATGAATACCATTAATAGCAGCCTATGCAAACATGAACCCGAACTTCATGCTTTGCCAATTTCACAAATTTGTCTTCTCAATCATGACTACAGGCTTCATTCGCAGCTTCGGATCAGGTACAACGGTGTAGATGGTTGGTGTCACCATGATAACTAGAACTTCAACAGACGATGACTGATTGTTCCTTTGTAGGGCATGCTGGCAGCCTGAGTGTAATGTCACAAACTGCGTGCCACATCTACTGCAGTAAACCTTCTTGATGGTCGGGTCTCTGGCTTGTAAGAACACGACCACCATTGGGTTATCAGTTAGCGGAGGCGAACGTTTGGGACAGTACAGGTTCGAGCCCGCTGAGTTGGCTTCAAAGTCCATCACTTGGTTCACAAGATTGTTCACCGGTTCAAGATACATGTAATAACCATTCATCATGTTGGCTTTTGGGTAACTGTGAGAATCCACCAAATGAGTTTGTATGCTCTTTTCAGAGCGGAAAATACTACTGCAAAATCCGCACGTGTAGAGAGCGGATCCCAGGCAAATATGCTTCAGTAGCCTATTGCGTTCTTTTCCACGACCAGTTTCTAATCCACAGCCGCAGTCACACTGGAGCGTACAAGCTTTTTCATTGAACACGGCCGTGAATTTCGGCGTCGCCAAATTGTACCTCATCAGTCGTTCTTCGTTCAAATTTCCCTTTGTCAGTATTGAGATCAAATTCAGAAGCACTTCTCGGTCATTGAACTGAACAGGTGGTTCATGTTTGATTTTGATTGGTTGAACCAATTCGGAATCTCTCGGGGTATTCGACAGATTTTCTGAAGATTCTTTGACAGATATGACTTTATTCCTCTTCTGGTTCCTACTCAACATCATATGTCCCATTTCAGATTTATTCTCGTATCTAAGAGCAGATCGACTCTTCCTGAACACTTTTGGGAAAATTTCAAATTCAGATTCTGATGCAGCGGGGCCCAGTGCCCCACCAGCACGCTTCCTCCTCCTCGTCGCTGCCAAATACTCCTGTACAAGATTTTGTACTGGTTTTTTAACACCCGATTTAACGCCAGCAGATTTAGAACCCTTGCGACGACTCGCACCGTTCCCAAGCTTTGAGCTTTTCTGGGGCTTACTAATGGAATGTTTTGAAGTACGCGCAGTGTTACTTTTAAGTCTGTTCAAAGCAGGGGAGGTTTCACTGGCTTGGGAATGGTTGGAGTTGGCTAGCAGAGTCGGGTTGAACGAGTCCGGTGGTGGTACTGACGTGGCTCTGACTGAAAAAGATCCATCAGTTTCACTGACTGGAAAAACGTCCGAGACTGGTGATATTCTTGGATTGGAACATACAAGAGTTGTTGAATTAGCTGGCAATGATTCGAAACAGAATGAGGGAGAAATCGCAAGATTATCCACTTCAATCTGGCTTGTTTCAAGATCTGGTGTGCTATTGCATGTCATGGGACTGAATGTACATGTAGCTGGTTGCCTTCTAATCAATCTGCTGCCGGAATTATTCCTTTGGGGAGATTCTTCTGTCCGCTCAATTTTGAATTTAAGTCCCTTGTTTTCGTACGAATCTGGATTTAATTTCCTCTTAAGTCGGTCGAAGAGGTTAGGAAAATTCTGGACAGCCGACTGGTTGAGTGCATACTCAGATCTGACAGCACTATCTCCTGGCTCTATTTTGATTGACTTCCTAACGATGCCCTTTTCTTGATTTTCTATGGCAGTGCCCGCGAGATCTTCTACAGCCTTCACGGGTGACTTGTACTCCTTTTTGATGACGGAGTTGACGTCGTCATTCTGGTGGACATTACCTGGTCCCCTGGCAATCCTTTTTAGCAAATCAGCGACCGTTGCTCTTTTAGATTTCCTAGGCTTCGATTTCTTTTTTGTACTCTGATCTGGTGTCACAGCAAATTTATCAGGCAGTGACAGCCCATTCTTGTCCAAGACCTGACTGGCCGACAAGAAATCTTTAGCATTCACGGTTAGGAATCTTGGTTTAATCTCATCAGGTTCAGTGACAGTCGCGTCAGAGATATTGAATACTTCCTGCCCTGGCAGCAGAGTAGAACACTGGCTCAAACTTTCAACACCTTGAAAAGCCCAATTAGAATCTGAAGCAGGGAAACCACTGCTTTCGGGCTCTGNTCCTGCCCTGGCAGCAGAGTAGAACACTGGCTCAAACTTTCAACACCTTGAAAAGCCCAATTAGAATCTGAAGCAGGGAAACCACTGCTTTCGGGCTCTGGAAGGCCATCCCCGTATCTTCCTTGCAAAACGACTGGCGTCTTCACATAGACTTCATCAATACTAAACTTTCCACTCTCGTCTATTTCTTCACCCATCTGAAATCCACTGCACTTGTTCTCCATAGCGGGTGAAATACTTTCCAAAAGCACTTGCCAAACATCCGATCCTGGCTGATCAGTCTGCATCAGATCTTTACCTCCCAGGGAAACTTCGTTCAGGGACACCTCTGCTTTACTCCCCACGTCTGAGCCTTTTAGGATGAGTGGTGTTGGCTGCGTTTCATCGCTAGGCCACTTTTCAAGAGGAGCGTAAGGATCCTCACCCTCGATCAATTGGCAGTCGTCAGCATCATCTGGCAGGAGATCCACGTCAATTACACGTTCTTCCTCTTCTCGTCGGGAGGCAA
>NMRB01004183.1:13258-33006 GCA_002633025.1 Notospermus geniculatus
ATCTAAGTGCTATAACTTGGGAACGGCTTGACCCAGAGTGCTCAAACTTGATATTTAGCTCCCTCTGGATGACCTTTAAGTGCATGTCAAATTTTGGCCTGGTTTGATTTCCAATATGGCCGCCAGGTGGCATAACATGAAAATCATTAAAGTGCTATAACTCGGGAATGACTTGACCCAGAGTGCTCAAATGTGCTATGTGGCTCTCTCGAGATGACCTATGTGCATGTAAGGTTTTGGCCTGATCGGACATCCAGTATGGTCGCCATGGCGTGTTTGTACTTAGATATGGCTTAAGTGGGATTGCTGATGATATCTGCCAGTACCACTGTGTTGTCAAGCCAAGCGGGCACAGTGCCATTGGCACTATTTTTACAAGTGGTAATGGTTGCGTCGTGACGTCATGGTTGCATCGTGACTTTATGGTTGCGGTATGACGTCATGGTTGCGTCATGACGTCATAGTTGCGTCGTGACGTCATGGTTGCGTCGTGACGCCATGGTTGCGTCATGACGTCATAGTTGCGTCGTGACGTCATGGTTGCATCGTGTGACGTCATGGTTGTGACATCATGGTTGCGTCGTGACGTCATGGTTGCGTCATGACGTCATGTATCCGAATTCCACTCCATCAATGAAGTGGTTGAGGCACAGTGATAGGCCTAATTGTATTTTGCTCCACTTTTAGGGCAGAAAGGGTAACCCGGGCGAACCTGGGCTGAAAGGTGAGCCAGGGGAGACAAGGTTTGTCTCCACCAGGGGTGAAGTGATTGGAGGAGGTGTGAAGGGTCAGAAAGGAGAACAAGTAAGTAAATCTTCTTCCATTGATCGATTATCGTGTCTTGTTTGGATTCATAGCACTTGATATTCAGCTCCTCAGTGTTAGGTAACATAACGACAGATTAATTTCTGTACATCTTTTTGTTTCCCTTTAAGGGTCAACCTGGTAGGAGTATCATAGGGCCTCAGGGAGTACCCGGGCTGCGAGGTCCCATCGGGCCCCCAGGCCTCGCAACACGTGGCATCCCCGGACGCGAAGGGCAACAAGGACCACCTGGACCGCCTGGCCCACCAGGACGCAGAGGTGGTACTGGCAGCACTGGCTCTGTTGGTGACATCGACCAGTATGGTAACCCAGGGCCACCGGGTCCGCCTGGCCGTCCAGGACCTCCAGGAAAGGGGCTAGAAGCACTGGAAGGAATTTCTCCTGGTGTAAGTTGACCTTGATATGAAAGTTGCATCATGACGTCATGGTTGTGGGTCCATGACGTCATGACGCAACGATACGTCATGGTTGCGGGTTACATGTCATGACACAACCATGACGTCATGGTTGTGGGTTACATGACGTCATGACGCAATCATGATGTCATGACGTCATGTAGCCAAATTTCACTCTTTCGTAATGAAGTGGTCAAATATCGGATGTAGTGACGTCTGTTGTTTTCTATTTCAGGCTGTTGTGTTATCAAGACACAATACGATCTTTCCAAATACTCAAATAACATGCCAATTGGTAGTTTAGTTTACCTCAAGGAGGATCAAATACTTCTGATCCGATTGGAAGCGGGATGGCAGTTCGTCCAGCTTGGTGCAGTTGTTCCACTTCCAAAACCAACCTCAGCTGTAAGTAATGAGTGAATATCTTTCTCTTTATACCTGGGAAAAGGCTATCCTGAACCTTTTCTTGTTTTCAATCTCTTCATTCCAAGATGTAGTAGCCGCAGTGAATCTACATAGCCTGTACCGAGAGTCTGCAGATGTGTCTGCAGTCTGCAAATCAACTTTGGTACCGGTACCGCGCGGTAGTCCGTGGATAGCAGTCTCGAGTCTGTGGATGAGAATCCATAGTCTATGGATAACATCCTACAGTTTGTGGGTGGCAGTCTATGGTTGTGAATCTGTAGTCTACCGTATGAATAACAGCCTACAGTAGCCTACATGGATGGCAGTCTGCAGTCCATGGATGGCAGCCTGCAGTCTTTGGATGGCAGTCTGCAGTCTATGGATGGCAGTCTGCAGTCCATGGTTGGCAGTCTGCAGTCTATGGATGGCAGTCTGCAGTCTGTGGTTGGCAGTCTGCAGTCTATGGATGGCAGTCTGCAGTCCATGGATGGCAGTCTGCAGTCCGTGGATGGCAGTCTGCAGTCTGTGGATGGCAGTCTGCAGTCTGTGGTTGGCAGTCTGCAGTCTGTGGTTGGCAGTCTGCAGTCTATGGACGGCAGTCGATAGTCTGTGGATGAAAATCTGTAGTCTATGGATAACAGCCTACAGTATGCGGATAGCAGTCTTTATGCAAACCTGTGAATTGCTGAGGATGGCTATTGTGTGCTGTTTGCCCGGTGTGTGTGTGTGCGTGTCAAAAAAATTACACAGACGAAATTCTCAGGGAGTATTTAACACAAAGTTCCACACCACTTGAGTGGGCATTGCCAGGACCTGGAGGCAAGTGGAAGGAAAATGAAGGGAGTTTGTGTCTAAAGACCAGAGTTCAAACTCAGTGGCAAGTCCATACAACATGCGTCTAGATGAACATTGTTGATGAAGGTATAACCTACAGAAGTGCACTGAAATACTTCTGAGAGTTTCGCCATGTTGGTTTCTTGCCTTTGTATTTTTGCATCATCATTTTGAATCAGAAATGAGGGTGTATATTTGGTTTTGCGGCGTGCGGTATGAGGCATGCAACTCACTTATGCTTCATTCAAGCCAGATTCATTCGTGAATCCTACCCATGTACAGAACCCAAGGGTGTTTGGTCGTGTGGTGTTTCTCTTGTAAAAAGACTTCCTGTCCTAAAATCTTGTCGTGTTGTTCATGTCAACTCCAGAGCGCGGTCCAAAAATAAAAAATGTCCCCGAATTTGAAATGCTGGAAGTTCCATCCTTCAGTCTGAACTTAGCTCGGGATCACCCTGTTCTCAGTTCACTGAAGCAGAATATGTTGTACAAAATATGCTGTATAAATTCACCTCAGCTTGAGATACATAGCTGTGTGTAAATTGCTCATGAACACAAAAGTAAACACTGAGATACAAATTATTCTTGGTGGTTGTGTCTCCAACCACCAGACCCTTGCTTACGAAATATTGTGTCATCCCACCTTTAGCCTGAAAACCCCCAGAAAGATCAGCGCAAGGTATGTCATTGTTTACGTGCTTGTCTGCTAAAGATGTTTGGTGGAGGAGCGTCAGATTTTGCTATGGAATCATTTTGATTGAGCAGACAAATCTTCTGCTCATCATTTTGTTAAGTTTTACTGCGATTTACCTATGACCTTGAGAAGGTCAGACCTCAGACCTTTGACCTTGAAATCATGATTCTGCACTGATTTTCATTCAACCTTGAAAAGTTCATAGATTTGACATTGAAAAAGTTACGGTTCCACAGTGATTTTCATTTCACTGAGAAGGTCGTACTTCTGACCTTGAAAATGTCAAGGTCACGAACTTCCTTACACACGCCAAGTGGTGACATCTGTGCCTCCCCCACAAAACCACCAGCAGGAGATGCTCACACCTAGCTTTCATTCTGTCTTTTCTTAAATTTTCAAAATTCTTCATTTCTTCTAATGATTAAGTTCAATTTTCTCACCATTCAAATGCACTAAATGTCCCGGTTTATAGACTAAAATAATATATAATGTTCCAGTTTTAGATAAAATTAAACTTTATTGCTAAAATTACCTGTTATTGTCAGTGTGCTTTACATGTTGTGAGATGTTTTGTGTCCCCTACCCTCACATCATTCCTAATCCTTGCTTTCAACAAAATATGGCATTCATCCACCCTTCAAATTTTTTAGCCTCGTGAGGCGCCATTGCTGTTTGCTCTTGAGCAGCTCAAACCAAACCTCAATCACGCCGAAGTTAAATGGCAGGAGGCATATCTGTACTGATCGGACCAGTGGGTAGATGGTCATTTGAAGTAACAGCTCAATCTTGTCCTACCAAGTACAGTTTAGTGTAGAGTAAGGAAATTACTTCAATGAATCACACCCCACTGATCACTAATGGAGATCAGTGGGGGTTTCACTAATTGAAGTAACAGCGGTATTAATACGAAGGTTTATGTAACGTTTGACTGCAGTATAGAGGGTAGCTTTTACTTCAAATAACCATACCCTCACTGACCGCAAAGGACTGCCTTTGCCATTGCAGGGCAAGAGAGAGGTGCACATCCATAAACATATATTGCTTCCATTGTTCCCCGCCTTCAGTGGCGGCAATAACTCGAATGCTTCCCAGCCTGCATGCACGTGACCTTGACCTCTGACCTTGACTTTGACCTTGATTGACACTCTGTCCTTTTCACTCCTCACCAATTCTTGCTCCAGGAATGTCGTCACACATTACTAATAAACTATCGAATTTCAGGACTTTCCGACTCTTGTACCTCAAAGATTTTTTCCCTTTTTACCCTGACTACCAACATATTAGTAATTTGCTGACCTCACTTTTCCATATGACCTAATCCTTATCTTTGTAAAAATTTTTTAGGCTCCCGAATTTTCGCCCATGAATGGAATGATGAAGGTATACCACCAATCAGTGTCTGTTTACGTTCTCGCTTCGTGCCGTTGTCGTTGTCCATAGGACAGGAAGTGCCTGTCAGATGCATTGTGGGATTTGTTGCCCCGTGTATTGTTTATTTTCAATTTATTTTCAAATTGTACTCGTGGCTGTGAAATATTTGTTCGCCTGAGATTATAATTCACCGAAATCTTTTACTTAAAGGAGTTAGACGCCGAAGTTGTAAACAAGCTGGTTTGTTTACAAATATGGTCGGCAAACTAGTTTTATTCCTTCGTGCAGGTGGCAGCACCCGTGATCGTTAGACTGGTTCCCGGTCCGATGCAACTCACTCACGATATTCACGTCAGTACATATCACCGACAATAGGTGGCAGCACCGCAGGTGTCCGTGGATAGAGAACTAGTGAGTGAGTGTTTACAACTTCGGCGTCTAACTCCTTTAAGCTTGATGTCGGGGGGGGGGGGCAGGTATGGGGGAGGGGTCAGACTGATTATGTGGGAGATTTAACACTTCTTGATTTGCCGCACTTTTAACTGAAACAAGGTCAGTATATGACTAACAGGAGGAAACCAGAGTGCCGGGAGAAAACGGCACTGTCAAAGAGTGTCGCCCTCTCTATCACATGAAGAATGGGCCGAACTGGGGATTGAACCCAGAGCTCAGAGGTGACAGGCATCAATATTTCCACTGGGCCACTCTGGCTGCAAAATAACTTAAGGCGCTCAAGTCATGAATCAGCAGAAGCGATGAAACTTGAGATGTCCTGTCCGTTAAGTTTGTTGTCCTTTGAATTTGTATCTTCAATGTCACTGTTGTGTTTTGTTGCATGATACATTGTATGTGTATAAATGTTGAAAAATACTGCATGGCATATTTCTCTGCCAGAAAAATACTAGGTTATCTCACTTCAATCATCCTGTGGACAAAGGCATCATACCCTCAGACCTGTAAGATATGGGGAATTTTGGAAAATGCCCGATGAATATCACCGACAATAGGTGGCAGCACCGCAGGCGTCGCGTGGATAGAGAACCAGTGAGTGAGTGTTTACAACTTGGACGTCCAGCTCCTTTAAGGCGCTCAAGTCATGAATCAGCAAAAGCGATGAAACTTAAGATGTCCTGTCATTTAAGTTTGTTGTCCTTTGAATTTGTATCTTCAATGTCACTGTTGTGTTTTGTTGCATGATACATTGTATGTGTATAAATGTTGAAAAATACTGCATGGCATAATTCTCTACCAGAAAAATACTAGGTTATCTCACTTCAATCATCCTGTGGACAAAGGCATCATACCCTCAGACCTGTAAGTTATGGGGAATTTTGGAAAATGCCCGATGATCAAGTTTCTATTAGCAATTTCAAGGGCATTTTCTGAGACGCCCTGTACGTGACAGTACAGTCGTCTTCTCAAGTAAATGACCACCATGATTTCTCTGTAAAGTAGGAGAAATTGTGCATCATACTTTTGAACAAGGCTGTACATCTTTCCCACCAATCCCAAGCTTTTCTCAGAACACAGATCCTATTTCATCTTTGTATTTTTCTCATCATCCAAGAGATTGTGTAAATTTGGTGGCAAATACTTTTGCCTGGACTGTACATACATGTACATCCCAACCCAACCTTCCATGGGTTCAGACCCTCCTCCCCATGCCCATTTCATACATTGTCCATCATGAAAAACTTATGAACTGGTCCACAAAGAATTGAACCCACAGCCTATGGAGGTGACAGAACTATATCCACTCCATTGCCACTCCTAAGGGAGTTGAACCCCCGACCTCCCGCCAGAGGTGACAGAACTATAGTTCTACCATCTGCCATTGTATTGTTTCATTTTGGTCATTCACCGGCCAACAAAATACATGTATAACAACACAGAACGATGACTCCTTTCCATGTAAATAATGCATTCATTCATTTTTTCGTGGAAGTTACTTTCTGCTGTACAGTATGCTGTGTGTTGTGCACTTTGTACATACGTTTCAAAGATTTTCTTTCTTTTAAAATGTGCATTTTTGATGGCACAAGAGGGTTATTGTCAGATGTGTTGAATGATTTCGGAGAAAGGATGCTGGTAGGGCCTATACTAACTTCCCTTAAAGACACCTCTGCCAGGAGGACACCTCTCTATTAAGGACAGCAGAGCCCAGTCCCTATTGGTCATCTATCAATTTGGACCTCTGATGTGACCCGTCACCACAAAACCAGTACTAAGTCGCTCTGAAGTTGGCAGCTTGACACCAACGTTTTGTCAATTTCAGTAGGCCTAGGCATATTGTCTGTCTTTTGTAAAATCTGAGTGACTACATTTCTTCCTTTATCTCCTGGAGTTATTTTGGTTCATTCTGGTTCACATCTTGTGCGACTTAATACCAGATTCGATGTGACGGGTCACATATCACCAATTACATATCTCCCCAAGCTTTCACTGCAGCCCTGTCCCACCCCACCTCTGCTTAGTAGCTGTCAGTATTAGTAGGCTACCGGTACTACGATGTCACGAAACCAGGGTTCTAAAGCATAGCGTGCTGCTTGAGGCCTTTCAGATCATCCCATCTCTCCTGTAGACTTTTCGGCCCACCATCCTGTTCTTTGTGTTTTTGCCGTATTCCTTAATCAGCTTGTTTCCAGTCATGTTTGCCCTCTTTCATACCACCAGCGTCAAGTTCCAGTTTCCAGACATTACCATGGAAACGAGGCCTCCCTGTGTCTTCCATTTCCATCTCATGTTTCCTCCTGATATTTCAGCCCACCACACCACTGCCTCCAACACCACCACCCCCAGCAAATCTCATAGCGACAGGACCAAGGGTAAGTTGACATTCATTATCCTAATTCGGGCCTAAAGAATTAAGGATGTGTCATGTGTCTGTCCACCACGATCAATTGATGATTTATGCAGGTGATCCACCGACTTTACGATGAGTTTACGATCAGTTTGCGATTAGTTCACAACGAGTTTGTGACTTGTTCACGACTGAATTCTGTTGATGACTAGTTTGCGACGAGTTTACGACGAGATCAAACATGTTTGATTTGGTTCGGTGGATCAGCTTGAACGTCACGCCATTTCTTTATGATCAGCTTGCGACTAGTTTACAACGAGTTTACAACGATTCGTTGACGACTGCCGTCGTGAACTAGTCGCAAACTGATCGTAAACTCGTCTTAAAGTCAGTGGATCACCCGCATTAGGCGTACCATGTTGTGGTTCATGTATCCAAACACGAGGCCCCAAAGGCGAGACACACACAAAATGATATAATAAAACTTCTGGCAGCTCGACTTGAAAGTGCCAGCCTGAAGAAGACCCCGGTTGGGGTCGAAAATTTGCGAAATTTCTGGAGGACGACTCCTTTTATTGTGGTATACATGTATTTAGGTTCTCAATTCAGCCCCCTTTCTCACCTTTTTCAGCTTCATATGGTTGCATTGAACCGACCATACACAGGCAGCATGCGAGGCATTCGTGGAGCCGACTTGATCTGTCATAGGGAGGCTCGCCGTTCGGGTATGCGTGGCACATTCCGAGCCTTCTTGGCGTCCAAAGTCCAGGATCTCGAGAAACTGATTTACTTTGATTCGGACAAGAGAGCCCCAGTTGTCAACTCAAAGGTACGCAGAATCCAATTTGTTCGAAAGAAATGCTAAAGAATGACTGGATGACGTTCAGCAGTTTTAATGCCTTTACGAGTGTGTTCGACTGATCTCCCAGTATTCATGGGTGTCCCTGTCGGGCTTCTCTATTTGCTGGTATCCGTCCATTTTCCTCAATACATGTGACCTGCTCCAGCACAAGTAGGCACTTGTCGCAAGTGATCATCATTGGTCATCAGTTTACTCAACTATTATCACTGCTGTCCAACTGTTGTCAACCTGCAGAGACGTTCATTTCAGCTATTGTGTTGTAAGGTCGTTAACCCTTTCCTCGGTTATGACTTGCACCTTCTTTTGCTCGAGTGGGTCACATATGTAGCTAGATTGGCAATAACATGAATGAACCTAAAACCAACCTGTTACTGTAGTCTGATCAGATTTTCACTGATATATCTTTGCCTTTTTTCTTCAGGATGAGATTCTATTCAGGACTTGGGAAGACATGTTCCGCCGCAGAGGCTACATGAGTAATGGCGCTTCCATCTACTCCTTTGGTGGCGATGACGTGATGAACAGTCCTAAGTGGTGAGTGAATTTTTGAGAGTTGATTGGGCCTGTTGAATACTAGCCGTGGTTACACTACATAAAATCTCCGGGTTTTTTGCGGTCACACCTATGAATTGCCGGGCTTCAAGAAACCCGTGTCTGAAAAACACGGGTTTCTGAGACACGGCAATCTCGAGATCCCCGTGTTTTCGTTAGTTCTTTGCATTGCGACAGATGGCGCAGCCATTAAGTGACGTCGTTTTCGCGCCTCCGACAATGTGCGCCAATTCAAAAATGACCGAAGAGTCAATGCATGCAGCGCAACTGTCGCCGGGCTACTTAACTACAATGTAGTAGTGTGACCTCTCGCCGGGATTTTCGTACACACGGGTTTGACACGGGTCTTTTTATGTAGTGTAACCACGGCTATTGTGTACCAGTTACCGGTAAGTCTTTGTTCCTCAGACAAAGTAAACCGAGTAATGAGGCCATGAAATAGGTGTAGACTGTCCGTAATACAACCAGTGGCAGCACCGGTCAGTATAAAATGTAGGTTGCAGGATAGTGTTCGCAATAGACGATTCTCGAAATTGCAGATCTGCACACTTCCGCTGAAATCGCAAACACAACCTCCGTCTGAATGAATGGCCTGACGCAGAGAACCCCACAACAGTGACTTCGACGACATTGCATCAGAGTCGACCATTTCTGAATCATGGATGGCGTCACGTCAGCTGGTTCCAGACTGAGGTTGTGTTTGCGATTTCGGCAGAAGTGCGCAGATCTTTCTCGTTTACATCAATTTGGGATTTGTCTATTCATTTGACTTTTCCACTAGACACTAAAAACTGACCCCAACCCTCAACCTCTACTTTATACCAACCTGTGACAGCACTGTCCCCTCAGTCAGTGGATCACTGGATATGGTATGCCTCCTGATACAATCAACTTCAAACTTTCTCTTTCCAGGCCCCAGAAAATTGTCTGGCACGGTGCCGACTCCTCGGGCAAGCGAATGGAGGAGTCCTTCTGTAATGCATGGAGCTCGAGCAAGACGAGGAATCTTGGAATGGCTAGTTCACTAAATAAACATATGCTTCTTGATCAAGAAAAATATACTTGTAATAACTTGTTCATAGTGTTGTGTGTAGAGAACACGGCAAGGACAGACTTGAAATAGGCAATGCATCACGAGTAGTGAGGGTGCTTTCAAGTTTTTTGCTACATATGGTTAAAAAGTTGTCATAATTTGTTCTAAGTTACTGGTAACTGTCATGGGGAAACAATTGACTGAATGCATTGGAAAACATGTACATTGGGTAGGGCTATCCACATGATCCAGTGGATGTGTAACCTTTGTATCTCACTGCATAAAAAGCAAGCAGGCCATTTTGGCATACCGAACTTTTGCCTTCAAGATTACAACATCTTCAAGAATAAGAACAAATTTTGACAAATTTTGACTGAGTAGTTTTGTGATATCTTATGTTTTCGGAATCTCAGAAAAATTCGGTGCCATTGCAACCTAATCATGTTTGATTTATAAAAAGTGTTCTGATTGGAGGATGGTAACAAGTCAACCTTCATGATAGATTTGCAACAAGCATTCTGTTTGGCTGATCCAATGAGGGCTTCCAATCAGAGAATTTTGAAATGCGTTGCAGTAAGGAATCTTGGAATAGGGCAGAATTTTGAAATAATCTTTGAATGTATTGTAGAACTCAACTTCAAATGGATTGCATAGCACAGTATTCAATGCATTATAGACAAAAAAGAATTTTTAAAATGCTTAGAGGAGATATTTTAGAATTATTAGCCGTGGTTACACTACATAAAATCGCCGGGTTTTTTGCGGTCACACCTATGAATTGCCGGGCTTCAAGAAACCCGTGTCTGAAAAACACGGGTTTTTGAGACACGGTAATCTCGCCGTGCTTTTCAAAATCCCCGTGTGTTCGTTAGTTCTTCGTACGGCGACAGATGGCGCAGCCATTAAGTGACGTCATTTTCGCGCCTCCGACAATGTGTGCCAATTCAGAAATGACCGAAGAGTCAATGTTTGCAGCGCAACTGTCGCCAGACTACTTAACTAAAGTGTAGTAGTGTGACCTCTCGCTGGGATTTTCGTACACACGGGGCTGGAAAAACACGGGTATTTTTATGTAGTGTAACCACGGCTTATGTTGTCACTGGCCAAGAATGTGTGGAAAAGTGAAGCGGATGGATTGAATGAGGTTATCCATTTGGTTACATGATGATTTATAGAGCAGCGGTGACACCTATAGAGGCTCATTGTTCGAGAGATGCAGTTCACCAAGCACGGCCAATCACACCTTGAATCGTCATAAATAATAGGTGGCGTGTGTGTACTGTAAGTTCAAACCCACACATATTCTCGCGTGGTCTGTTTCACCGTGGATAACCCCACCGAGTAATGACAGGATTATGTAAATAACATACAAATGTTAAAGATAATATGTCATGACTTCATTGTTTACATTCAGTGTTTGTAAACATGGATGTTTACATTACCGGTATGTTATTTTGGACTTTTGGGACATGCCAACCCACCAAATTGAATACTTTCGGTATCAGAAGAATTTCTAGAGGGGCATGCCACCAACAAATTACTCGTAAGACAAAAAAAGATTGGACATAAACAAAGAAATTGTAAATAAACAATGATTTTCGTGGCCCGCGAAAATATCCGTGATATATTATCTTTAATGTATGTACAAACATCATAATGATAGATTTATTCAGAATGGTAATGCTTTTATCTATTTTTCGTATTATACATGATTTGTAGATTACACAAGTAACTAGTCAGTTGTAATAGTTAGACTAATAGCAATACCAGATACATTTTAGCTGAAATTTTTGTATCTGAGATTGAGAATGATGATCGTTTTTCAAAAATACTTTTGATTCTTTCACATAGGAGAATGAATGAATGTCTGGCACTCCTAGCGACAGCAACCAAAAGGAATGTCAGAGACTCCACCATATTTTTTGAAAGGCCCCACAAAATAAATTGTGTTTCATGCTGCATTCATCAGATGGGCGGATCCAAAAATCACATCAATCAGGCCCATATTCATAAAACTACCAGTACTTAAGTCTAAGTGTGTCACTTACATGTATCCTTTGTTCAACACAAAAGATAAGTGTCACACTTAGACTTAAGTAGTTTTATGAATATGGGCCCTGAAGAATTAAGTGTGTGGAGAGCTAAAAGTTAACCTCTATTTTTTGGGGTCAATTGACAGAAAGTGTATCGTAAACTTCATTGTGTTCATCTAATCAAGAATTGACTGATTCCTAAGTATCAAAAATTTCATGTCCACCTTTGAGTTGAAATGTTCACAATGAGATCAATTCCCTATAGTTGCCTGTCATCATCTCGGGTGTAACTGCCTTTGATTAATGTATGATAATATATGCATGGTCATTGTGATTGAGTCATACTAAGTTATTGTGACATTGCCATCAAACTTGTTAATTTCAGTAGATTAAATGTATGATCATGAAAGGCCAGTATATATACAATGTGATACCGTACATAGTCTAGACCCTGAAGGCCTTGAAGTAGAAGGAAATCTCTTATGGTCACAGCTCAAATTGCATAGGCCTAGATGAGTTTCACAAGCAGCCAGTCAAAATTAGGTCATCGTCATGGAGATTTCCCCAGTGTGGGATGGGAGAACCAACATCTGTCACTCAGTAAGAGAATTTCCATGGTGATGACCTAATTTTGACTAACTCGATGTCAGTTATCAAACTGAAGAGTTTACCCCTTCAAAGGGTTGAGTACACATTAAAACTGGTGCTAGCAATGAGGAACCCGCGTGCCGGAAATCCCGACAGGTCGGCGCTGTGAGCAGTGCGACCGAAACGACGTCATTGACGTCGTTTTAGGTGTTGACGTTGCGTCATGAAAAAATATGCTGTACATTTTCTACAGGAATAATGAGATAATGACGTTGCCATAATCGCCATCTATCTCTTCATTAGCTCACTGGGTGAGCTACATGTATTACAATGGTGCAGCGTCCGTCGTCGTGTTCCGTTAGCAGGGCACGTTTCGTAACCGCTGGAGCTATTGGTCTGAAACTTGGTACATATATACCCCTAGGTCAGATGACCCACGGCACCAAGTTTCGGTCCCATTCGACTCTCGTTTTGGCCACCAGGTGGCGGAAACCAAAAACACAAAAAGTGCAATAACTCCTGAACTAATGACTAGATCATCTCCAAATTTTTATCATAGGTGTAGCTAATAAGGATACATAACATATATAACGGGTTTTTGATTTGACCTACTTTTCAAGGTCACAGAGGTCAAAGTTCGACAAAAGTGACGAACCTGCCACAGTTTGTCATTATTTCACCGAGCAACTTCATATCTTGCATAAACGTGCATTGGAGGGGTACCTTAAAAAATACCAAGTTTCGGCCCGATTTGACATCCAGTATGGCCGCCAGGTCGCGTAACCTGAAAATCAAGTAAGTGCTATTACTCGGGAACGGCTTGACGCAGAGTGCTCAAATGTGATATTTACTTCCATCTAGATGACCTTTACATGCATGTCAAATTTTGGCCTGATTTGACTTCAAACATGGCCACCAGGTGGCGTAACCCAAAAATCATCAAAGTGCTGTAACTCAGGAATGCCTTAACCCAAAGCGCTCCAATGTGATATGTGGCCCCCTGCAGATGACCTTTATATCCATGTGAAGTTTCGGCCCGATCGGACATCCAATATGGCCGCCAGGTGGCGTAACCCAAAAATAATCAAAGTCCTACCTGGGAATGACTTGACCCAGATTGCTCATAACTGATATGTACCTGCCTCTGTCATTAGACTATTACATGTATTATGTCCAACCCAGTGAGCACATGGTCCATGGACCATTTCATTTTAAGGAAAAAAAGCACCGCAAAATGCAGATTTTTTCATCTGCTACAAGATGGTGTAAATAAAATTGTAATGCCATGCGACCGAAACAAACAGGTGCTTTTCACGCCAGAAATAAATGGAAACAACGTTAGAAAAAAGAAACTTCGGTCGCACTGCTCACAGCGCCACGTCGTGACGTTAGTTCCTCCGGTTCCCCATTAAAGATCTATTTTTGGTGCTAGCCACATCATGACAATCTCTAGAATTCTGTGCTTCTTGTAGGGCCATAGGAACATTGTGTACATCAGACCTTAGGGAAAACTTTATTATCAACACTTTTAAGAATTATTGGGAAATACTAAAACCGTGATATTTTCACGACGCTAAGGGCCATATTCATAAAGGGTGTTTAGCCTAATCAGCGAACAACTTCTGCATTACACAGGTTAAAGGCCTAGAAATCTATTGTTCTGCCTTCTGTATGCTCCTGATCTGTGGCATTTTACCCACAAGATAATCACACGCGTCTAACTTTCATGCGTCTCAGTGTGGAGGACAAAAGGAAGTGTTGGAGAAATTCTAGACAAGCCTGCTTGATCGTTTAACTTTTCCTTTGTCCTCTTGGACTTAAACGCAGGAATGTTGTACGCGTGTGATTATCCTGTGGGTAAATGCCTCTGGTGAAGCACCATACAGACATCAGACAATAGTTTTCTAGGCCTATAACATGTGTAATGCAGAACTTGTACGCTGATTAGGCTAAACACCCTTTATGAATACGGCCCTGTATGTTCGCGATTTTTGTGATCTACGAATTCGCAAAGAATAAATATTCGCGATTGGAACTCTTTACCTTCAAAATAATAATAAGAAGAGTAATTTTCACGCGATTTATGTTCGCGTTTTGACCCTTGAACGCGAAAATCGCGAAAATAAAACGCACACGAAAATATCACGGTTTACAATGTTGTAGGCCTACATGTAGAGACTAACTCCCATAGTATAGGCAGAACATGATTTGTTCCAAAAGAGCAGACGGCACTCTTCCCCACTTGATTTTTGTCGTCGAGCAGGCTATGGATCTATTGCAAAAGACTTGAATTTAATCTATGTTCTGCATGATATTTGTATATAGCTTTAATGTATGTAATAAACCATTTATAATGAAAATGTTTCAGCGCGTTGATGTTTACAATTCGAACTAGCAGCCCAATCTGAAGAGGTCGCCACCATCGGCATAGTCTCGGTCACCCAGCCGCTGTTTCGAATCTGGGAACCGTGGCAGTACTGTGTGGCTGGCTGCGCAAGACTACGGCAACGCACAGCATTGGGGATTCCCAAAACCTCGATGCAGAATAGAATAGAATAGAGAAAGTTTATTGCTCCGTAAAATCTACATGGTTTTTATAGGAGGAAATTCAATAAACTTAGGTGCACCAGGGTTGAAGAAAAAGAATGAGATGAAGTATATCCATAAAGACATCAAGCCCCAAAAAAGCGACATCATATTTTTCCAGTTGAGTTGTCTACACTATTTTCAAAGTCGAGAATATTTTCGAGTTGAGTTGTTATTTTTCTAAACCCAACCTGAATTTAGGGTTCAAATTCACATATTTCTATTGACTTTTTCAAAAAGCAACTCGACAATTTTTTCAAAAATAGTGCCAATGGCACTGTGCCCGCTTGGCTTGAAGCACAGTGGTGGGAATCATCAGCAACCCCATAAAAGCCATTTAGGTACAAACTGCTAAATTGCCATATTAATCTCTTGACTAAGAACATGCAAACCATTAGAAAAGAACCAATTTCGTAATTTCAGGTGAACTTTGACCTCTGTGACCTTGAAAAGTAGGTCAAATTAAAAACCCGGGTACTATATCTTATGTATCCTTATTAGATATACCCATGAAAAAAATTTGACAAAAATCCATCTCTTGGTTATGGAGAAATAGCACTTTCAGTGATTTTGGTTTTGGCCCCCTAGTGGCAAAGTGAAGAATCAGATTTCACCGAAAGTTTGTCTGTAAGTTGCTATAACCTAGAGGTACATGTGTACAAAGTTTCAACATGATAGTTCAAACCATTATCAAAATATAGCCCTTTGAAATTTTTCACAAAACGCCCCCTGGAGGCCAAAATAGGAATCCAATCGTGCTCAAAATCGAACTCGACCTAGATCTTAGGCCTATATATAGACCCACCGAAGACCAAAAAGATTCGTCAAAAAATAAAGGCGCTAGAGCGCTAACAAACCAAAAGTTTACGGACGAAGCGCCGTACCGCCGTACCGCCGTACGGACGCACGACAGACCACCACTAAATGACCCCAACCACAGCATAAGCCCTGCTGGGCCTTGCGGCCAAGCGGGCTAAAAACGACAATTTTTTCAATGTCGACAATATTTTCAAAGTCGAGAATATTTTCAAAGTCGACATTTTTTTCATAGTCAACATTTTTTTCAAAGTCGATAATATTTTCAAAGTCGATAATATTTTCAAAGTCGACAATATTTTCAAAGACGACAATATTTTCAAAGTCGACATTTGCCAATTTGCAAACTTGCAAACTCGAGTTTCGTCATAATTTGCAAGTTGACCGTTCAGAATATAAAATCGAACAAAATGACGTCATCACTTTTAGTGTAGCGGGTCTTTGCCTGGTGGCCGAGTGGTCTCACACGCGCCTGATTTTCAACCCTAATAGGGTCAGTGGGTGAGTCCCAAAGTTGTGAACCTGTTTGATGAGTCGACTTTGAAAATATTGTCGTCTTTGAAAATATTGTCGACTTTGAAAATATTCTTGACTTTGAAAAAATTGTCGTTTTTGAAAAAACTGTCGAGTTGCTTTTTGAAAAAGTAAATAGAAATATGTGAATTTGAACCCTAAATTCAGGTTGGGTTTAGAAAAATAACAACTCAACTCGAAAAATATGATGTCGCTTTTTTGAAGCAAACTACGGTGGCTGGGAAAGGACATGGTAATTTTTTTTCTCCAAATTTTGATTCCCCGAGTTTATTTTTTTATCTCGAGGCCCTGACCTTTTATCTCGAGGCCCTGACTTTTTATCTCGGGGCCCTGACTTTTTATCTCTGGGCCCTGACTTTTTATCTCGGGGGCCCTGACCTTCTTTCTCGAGGCCCTGACTTTTTTTCAAATGTTGACTTTTTTCTTCAAATTTTGATTCCCCGAGTTTATTTTTTTTATCTCGATGCCAAAAAGTCAGGGCCTCGAGATAAAGAAATTCAGGGCCTAGAGATAAAAAAAATAAACTCGGGGATTCAAAATTTGAAGAAAAAAAAATTACCATGTCCTTTCCCAGGCTTGCCATAAGGACGAAAATTTTAAGTTTTCGTTTTTCGTTTCGGACTTTAGTCCTTTTCCTCATAGTACGTGATGTGCATCACCTTTTTTCCAGTCCTCTGGACGTACAGTGGTGTGAATTAATATTCGAACAGAGGGAATTCAGCTTTTCATTAAAGGCAAAATTTATTCAATATCTATATGTCAAAAGTATTTGAAGTCAGTCCTAGAATGCACTCCTCTAGTCTGATATGTTTTCGCTGAATTCAGATACTGCACATCACGAGAATGGTGAAAATATCGAAATTTGACATTTCTTGAGATTTGCTGTTATCACCATTTTGTCTGGATATTTTGTGGAATTTTTTCCCCTTGCAACAACATGTTGAATGGGGGTATTACCAGACAGCGTTTGGAAACAGAAGTTGATATTCATACACCTGTGATTCAAGTTTGATGTCTTTGATATTTTCCAATATGTCAAATTTCGATATTTCACCACTCTCGTGATATCCGGCATCTGAATTCAGCGAAAACATATCAGACTAGAGGAGTGCATATCTAGGACTGACTTCAAATACTTTTGATATAGATATTGGAATGCCAAAATGACAAATTTTGCTGAATTCCCTCTGTTCGAATATTAATTCACACCACTGTAGTTGCAGATTTGCCGCAACTTTTGGCGAACCACTTCCGCCGACAACATATACTCCCGGGAGAAGAAAGACAGCACCTCTCGTCTTGGACCATGGCCTTTGTTATGTCAGCCATGAGTGGCACCTCGCCCCGATTGAGGATCCTGCGGAAGGCACTGCCAATAACGGCAACCTGCACCCAGGTTAACTTGCCGTTCATATTGACAAAGTCCTCCCGGGTGAGGGGCGCAGGATCCTCATCGGCGCCGGTGTCGCTCACGGCTGAGGCTGCCTCGCGACTCGGATCGGTGGAAGTTTGCGGCAAATCTGTCCCAGGGTCACACCTCTCGCCAGTGGAAGCTGGGGGCTCCACGCGACCGCCCGCGCCAACTCCCGGGGCCGCCCGGGGGCGAGGCCCGGAGGAGGAGTCGCCGGGAACCCGGGTGGGGGGCGAACGGAGCCGCGACGACGACGGTGCCGCCCTGTAGGCCTATGCTCCAATTCGGCCCCCTCGCCGAAGACCGGGTTAGACACCAGCGACAGGTGGCACGGCTCAACCTGCCCTTGGCCAGGGACGACCCCCCTGTCGTCACACTGGATGTAGTCGCCCCTGGCCGGAATCAGGAGCTGTCACAAATTTGTTCAAATTCAAAGCCACACGATCATCGAAGCACGAAGTCCCGAATATCGATCATTGCAAAGTCTGTGACGTTCTTGAATTATTCCGTGTAAGAACACCACATTCTACAACGTTTTCTCGATTGCATGATTGCCGACAACAGGAAATCGCAGCCATTGCCATTATGTTTGAATTTCACATGGTCTCCGAAGCGATCACATGATCTACGAGGTTTGACGAGCGACCATTTTGTTCACAGCAATCACGTGATATCCTGAGTTGTCCCGAAGCGTCTGGCCGAAGGAATGTTCGGTCGGAAGGACTGAAAAATTAATAGACATTTTTGAGTCCAATATCTTAGCACCTCCATGGCTGCAACTGTCTTTCGAAGGTTCATTGGCTTTGCATGGTCCATAGACCATACAAGATACATAGTACTCACCCGCACGATTACGTAATAATCTTCAGTGATGATTGCGTCATCATTTGTCACAGCCCAATTGGCGTTATCGGTGTAGGGCCTACAGCGAATCAGCCCGAATTTTGTTGAGGCACTGTCCACTGCAACGAAAAACGAAAGTGAACGTTTGATCATTGGAATTGGACGCTAAAGCCGCGGCAAAACTCCATGCGGTAGGGGTGTTTTTTAAAATCAACTGACCCAACGCTGTCGACTCATCAGTCAGCCGGATCAGTCCATTAAAAAACACCCCTTCCGCGCTGAGTTTTGCCGCAAGTTAAACGACAAACAGTTTCTGGCAGGGAACGAGTTTAGAATCCCGATGAGTGCCCAAAATGAAATGGTCCATGGACCATGTGCTCACCTGGGTGAACGTACCAGAAAAACAAATGACAAATGTTAAATCAAAATGTTCCAGGGTCATGTATCCTCATTAGATGCACCTGATAATAAAATTTTCTGTGGGAAAAATTTATCTCCGAGTTCGAATACTTACCCTATGGATTACTTATGGACTACTCTCGCTCCCATTAATTCCCGTCGAACCAGAAAAAACGTCAGCCCACGTGACATCAACCACCAATCAGATGCCCGTCACGGCTAGACAGCCCTCTACTCGTCCATTTACTTGAGACGGCGAGAGCACAGCCTCGCCCCTCCCTAACAACAGAGGGGAGGAGGGCGGGCCATCCATAGGGTAAGTATTCGAACTCGGAGATAAATTTTTCCCACAGAAAATTTTAATCTCCTTCGTTCTCTACTTACCCTATGGATTACTTATGGACAATGACAGAATCATAGCCCAGGCGGTGGGGTTGTAGCAAGTGTACCCCCTACTTAGAGGCCGAAATCACGGCCCTAGAGAAATCTGCCCTGGCAGCCAGATCTCTAACATAATAAGATGTAAAGGTAGACTCAGCCTTCCATGAAGCTGACTCTAAAATGTCCTGCACGGGCACCCCCTTAAACAAGGCCCAAGACGTTGAAATCGACCTTGTGTCATGAGCACTCGCCCTCAAGAGGTCCTGCTCGGACGCTCTCTCATAAGCCATACGGATCGTCTCCACAATCCACCTAGCCAATGTGTCCTTAGAGGCCGCCCTATGCTGACCCTTAGCGAAGGTCACAAACAGCCTCTGCTCGCCCCCC